>PVJL010017644.1:0-17760 GCA_004026885.1 Lyroderma lyra
AGACTAGAAGTAAAAAAAAAGGCAGGATTGAGAAAATCGCAAAAGAAGAGTTAGAAAAATGGGAGAGAATGGAACTGGAAAGGTGGGTGAAAGAAAGCACTCTCCACCCCTGCCTCACATCTCACAGTGGGATCATCTCCTATGGCAGCTCCATTTTTCTCTACACTTGTATGCCAGAGATGTTGCCTACCATGAAAGGTGAGTTCAAGCAGGACCTCATGAATAAGATGTATGTGAACCTGTTACCGGAAAATGGGGTGTCCTTGTCGACATGATGTCCAGGTTCTTGGTATCTCGAGCAAGGAATTGAACGAGACACACACAAAAGTAAAGTGGTGAAACAAAGAGATAGTTTATTGAGGGGAAAGTACACTCCAAAGAGGTAGGAGTGGGCTCGAGCAAGAGAATGGCTCAGGAGCCCCGATGAACGAGGCTTTGGGGCTTTTATTCTGTCTTCAGGGGAGACACCTCTGAGAGTGGGGTCTCTTGATTGACAAGAGATCTATTTCATAATGCCTTCTGACTTTGCATGCCCTTTCCCAGAGTTCAGTCTGTTATATTAATGAACTTCCAGGCATATGTATGATATTACAATGATGGTATAATGAGGTTCAGGTAACTCTCACTGTGCAGGCCTTAGGAGCTGGCCCAAGCTGGTGGGCTACTTGGGCCCTCTGACTTCCTTGTCTTTGTCTGGAACTTCCTCCTAGTCTGGGGCAGGGATTACTTGTGAAAGGGTGGTATCTAGGCATAACAATTGCAGCAAGCAGTCTCATGGGGGAGGTTGAGATTTCCCTATTCTCTCTGCCTTCCTCACATCCTCTTGAGAGATGTGATCCCCACAAATCTCCATGGGAAGCTGAGGGGGTGGAGGTCTCATCTTCTGTATCTGCTTCCTGCTGAAAATGGTTGTTGTCCCTACCTATTGGGGATCCACGGAGCTCTCACCCTATCTGATCTAAAAGGGGAAGGGGTCCCGGGATCCTCCAAGTTGACTCCTTTGGTCAAGATGGGCTGGAAACCTTGCCAGGTGACTTCTGCATTGCAAAGGCCCCTAGATAAGGAGAACCAGACCCAGTTAGTAAGTTCAAAAGCTTTGGCCTAAAGAAAGTGAAACTGAGAGCCAAAGAACTAGAATAGGAGTTTTTAGTGAAGTGGGGGGTATGGCTACTCTGTTTGGCCCACATCATTTCCCCCCTGACAGTAATAAGGTCTCATATCTATGAGACTAATCTGAGATGGGTTTACTCCATTGCTGGAGGTAGATTCTAGCCTGAGGTCGCTGTTCAGACCTTGATACTTAAAGTAGGGGCACTTTGGATGCAGCAGCACGATATGATCCCTATAATATTAAACAGAAAAATAAAGAATGCTTCTTTTAAACCAGGAAATTTGGGGAACCAGGAAGTAAGTAAGGAAAAGATTAAGGCTGAAAATCCTGATATTGGTTCCTATGTCATGAATTTGTTTGACTCTGCCTTCAATCAGCTGCGAGTTGTCTGAAAGGTTAAAACAGCACATTCCCTTAAATTCTTCGCATCCACGATTGTGCCTTAATAGTAGATAATCTTTAGCAGCTCTATTTTCAAGGACAGCTTCTCTGACCTGTCTTAGTTTTTCTCTGATGGTACGGATGGCTTAAGAGGTTGCTTTTAGAGCTTTTGCTATGGAGCAAGCAACTTTACTAATTCAGTATCTAGGGCAATAGCCAATGGCTGGCTCTGCAAACAGAGATAGACACATTCTTTTGCTGGAATTACAGCAGAAACTTTGAAAGGAAACATACCTTTATCCTTTTTAAAGTCTGATTGGCTATCTTTGCTTTTTCTCTAAGGTATAGGCCACTGGTAAGAAAATAACAGACTAAATATGAACTCAAATTTATCTTCACACCTGAGAAGGTTTTAGAGGAATTAGGTCCAGAGTGAGTGGGCAAGACAGAGTGAATGGCTCCTAATAGCAAATAGGAAGTTAACAGGCTTGCCTGCCACGTCAAGGGTCACCCACGGTTTTTCCCACCACAGTGGTGGTCTTCTCCTTGTTGGGAGCCGCTGGTTATTTTAGGCCCTGTCAGTTGATGGCAGCCATTTGTGGAGAAGTTGGTCCCTGCTCCCTTCAGAACAGGTAGCAATCCCTCCCTCTGGTGCCTTTTAGGCTTTCATAAGGGAGACACAGCTGCTTTGGAGGACTAGGGCGCTCCTTGTTTCAGAGGTCTGGGATTCTGCACCCAAAGGAGGCTCCTTTACCTGGTGTTCTCCTGGGGTTCTTGAGGTGGCCCTGAGGTGACTTTAGCCTTGGTCTCTGTATAATGGTGGCCAAAAATCTGGCCTATCTCTGGTCTTATTTCCAGTCTCACTGCTCCTTCCTTCCTCATTTTTCCCTGTCACAGTTGCTAAAGACATTGGAATAAATTTCCTTGGCCTTCCCTAGGGTCTGAGCCTGCTCATCAGGGATGTAACAATACATGAGAGGGATCTTAACCCTGTTTAGTTTAACTATGTCAAAATTTCTCTTCACAAACCTTCTACAACTTTCTTTAGTTCCTTTTAGTTTGTCCAATTTATACTCATTTAGCAATAGCCATCTTTATGACAAACTATTTTCTTTCAATCTCTTCACTGCATTTCCATGACTTATACCTACTGAAAATACACATCCTTTCTTATATTAATTAGCATCTGTAACTACCTGTAATCCTCAGAACCTTAATTTCTTGATAACCAAAAAAAAAAAAAAAAAAAAAGGCAAACAATTAGCATTTCTGTTGGCAACTCTACAAACACAAAAGAACTATTAGCAATTTTAAAGAGGATGCAAGCTACAGTTCCAAAGAGGCCAAAATGCTGATTTGAGAGGCTTGATTTTAAAAGTGCCTTTTTTTTTCCTAATTGTCTTCACCTCAGAACATAGTGACCACTGCCTCAGGCAGAGCTTTGTTTACATTTCAGCTTCTTGCAAGACTTTAAGTTACTAGATTGAGAGAACCTGACAAGACTTTTACCCAATATATGAAGACATATTTGGTTTCTAATTATAAGGGAACCAGGAGACAAGTGGATTTCCCTGTTTTCTGAACAATCAGTTTAGTTACTATTTCAAGAGTTTCTTTATTTTTGCATAACATAAAAACTTGCATAGAAGGAATCCCATCCCAGTTCCTTAATCCTTTAACAAAAGCAGTTCTAACTGTAAAACAGCATAATTTAAGAAAAGAGAAAGAAGGAAAAAAACTTGAAAAACCATCCTAAAATATATGGAGACTGAGCAGTATTGTAACTGAGCACCAATTTTTCTGTTAATTTATCCTAATTGACCACACAGGCATTTGTGAGGGGCAAAACGTTAGTGTAACTTCACTCCAGTGAGCAAAATCGCTCGGCAGCTGCTTCCAGAGGCTGATCTTGCACTAAGATTTATCCCAGTCCCAGGTAGCCCCTGAGACTCCTGTAGGCCAAAAGGCTTACTTATCGAGGGTTCCCAATGATACAGGCATTGGACAGAGTGTGGAGAAAAGGACAAGTCAGACAGTATTGAAGGACATAGAAAACCAGACTGGCTGGACTAAACCCTAGGCAGAGATACTTTTGCCAGTGCTACTCAAGGGTGGGGGTTTCCAGATAGTGGGGGTTGTATAGACAGTAGGAAAAATGCCCAGTGGAACAGAAAGAGTATACAAATAGGACCTTTAAGCTCTGGTTTGCAAAGACAAAAGAAGGAAGGTTTATCCCTTTTCATATTGCTATTGGGGAGCTCACATAGAGATCAAGACACTTAAAGGCAATTATGCCCTGGCAATATTTCTGGTCTACCCTCCCATCCCCACAATATTGTCCACCAGGAGGGCTAGAGTGGACAACAGGCATCTCGGGATATCTGAGTAGGTGGGCAGATTAAAGAGCATGAGAAGAGGGTTCCCTCAGACCCATGAGCTGCCTTAGAAGTTTTGTCTCTCCTGTCCTTGCCTTCCCCCCTATAGAATTAGCACAGTTGAAGAATAGCATTGTAATCAGAACTTCCATTAAGGGACCATTGCTCCCGATCACTTAGTTTTATACTGTGGCCTGGCCACGTTACAGTAAGACAAGGTTTTTCATTTTTAGATTATTGGGATAAAGTTTGTCCCAGTGGTTAAGGATGCAGCTGAGTGGTGAGTCCGGCAGAATTGGGATGGACACAGATGAATGATTGCCTATGGTGGTTTGAAAAAGAAGGGAGAGTCTAAGGAGAGTCCCTCAGGTGACTGTGTCTCTCCTACTCTGGCTGGGTCCAGGGAAAGTGCGCAGTCTCCGGTAACCTGGGAGATCCCTCAGGGTATTTGTGTAGAAGTCCAAAGAGGGCCAGGGCAACGCAACTGGTTCCCCAAGGGCTGGGTCCCAGGGAGAGGGGCAGCCTGCAGTAGCTCCTCCTTGGTAAAGGTGCATGGTCTGTGGCGGGTTCTCCAAGAGAGGGGCTGCTTTCTTTCCTCTCTGGGGCGTCCCCCAGGGAAAGGGTACAGCCTTAGGGGGACCTTTGGGGCGTCCCCCAAGAAAGGTCCTACTTAGAAGGGCCAGACGTCTCTGACCACCTTTGATGGGCTCCGGAACCACTTTGCCTTAGACTTAGAGTTCGAACACCTCCACGGACCATGTCCTATCATGACCTTTAGTATTCCCGGGTGAAGGATTCGGCTTTTTTTTTTTTTTGCATCCCACCAAAAAAATGCCTTGCTTAGTAAGGGTCTTCACTGCAATTTCTAAGTCCCAGTGATGTTAAGGAAGTCTGGTAATAGGATTCAGGGGTGGCTCAAAGTATCTTAGATATTTCCCACAATTTGTGTGTGAGTAAAGCAAGCTCTTAATGACCCTCAATTTTGGATACTTTGGAGTAAGACACAAAAGGGCTCTGAGAAAATAAAGAGGACAGATAGAGCATGCCTAAGGTCTGAGAGAACAGAGGAAAAGGAAAGGAGTCTTACACCCTTACGGGCTATAGAGAGATCCCCAGGCGGTGCTTGGGGCTTCCGATTCTACCAGAGAGTGGCCCTGGCCAAGAATCCTCAGTTCCCAGAGACATCTCCCTCAGGGCCTCTCGAGAAACTAGAAAAGAAAAAGATAGGGGCCTCACAGCATGTGTGGCCACCACATGCTGGGAGTTAGGTACCCCAAGAAGGTAGAGTTCCCAAGAGAGGGAGTGGAGAGACAGTGAGAAAGGAAGCTCCCAGCGCCGCCTGTGGCTCTAGGAGCTGTCCCCCTCCAGGACAAAAGCATGAATGGGGCAGAGAGGACTCGGTCAGAAATTGAAGCTGAGAGGGAAGTGATCTGAGGTTCCCCGCAGAAGTCAGCAAGATGGGAAAGAAGCAGAGGGAATGAAAAATCAAGTATCCAGGGAGACATTATGCCGTACAAACACAAACCTGACAGTTGCTTGGATTTGCCTTGTGCCTGGCATGTCCTAGGCCACCTGTTCCAAGACCGGGTTATCCTGTCACGGGAGTCTTCAAGCGGCAGATGCCCTAATGGCTTTTAACTGTCTGACCTGTGCCCGCAAAAGAAGGCAAACACATGAGATAGTAGGGACATAGAAGAGCAAACAAAGGGGTTTTGGGGTCCCCTAAAAAGGGTCTTACCTCCTGGCTGGCTTGCCAAATATGTTACCAGAAAATGGGGTGTCCTTGTCAACACGATGTCCAGGTTCTTGGTATCTTGAGCAAGGAATTGAACGAGACACACACAAAAGTAAAGTGGTGAAACAAAGAGATTATTGAGGGGAAAGTACACTCCAAAGAGGTAGGAGCGGGCTCCAGCAAGAGAATGGCTCAGGAGCCCCAATGAACGAGGCTTTGGGGCTTTTATTCTGTCTTCAGGGGAGACACCTCTGGGAGTGGGGTCTCTTGATTGACAAGTTTGATTGACAAGAGATCTATTTCATAACGCCTTCTGACTTCGCATGCCCTTTCCCAGAGTTCAGTCTGTTGTATGTATATTACAATGATGGTATAATGAGGTTCAGGTAACTCTCACTGTGCAGGCCTTAGGAGCTGGCCCAAGCCGGTGGGCTTCTTGGGCCCTCTGACTTCCTTGTCTTTGTCTGGAACTTCCTCCTAGTCTGGGGCAGGGATTACTTGTGAAAGGGTGGTATCTAGGCATAACAATTCCAGCAGGCAGTCTCATGGAGGAGGTTGAGATTTCCCTATTCTCTCTGCCTTCCTCACATTCTCTTGAGAGATGTGATCCCCACAAATCTCCATGGGAAGCTGAGGGGGTGGAGGTCTCATCTTCTGTATCTGCTTCCTGCTGAAAATGGTTGTTGTCCCTACCTATTGGGGATCCACGGAGCTCTCACCCTATCTGATCTAAAAGGGGAAGGGGTCCCGGGATCCTCCAAGTTGACTCCTTTGGTCAAGATGGGCTGGAAACCTTGCCAGGTGACTCCTGCATTGCAAAGGCCCCTAGATAAGGAGAACCAGACCCAGTTAGTAAGTTCAAAAGCTTTGGCCTAAAAAAAGTGAAACTGAGAGCCAAAGAACTAGACTAGGAGTTTTTAGTGAAATGGGGGTATGGCTACTCTGTTTGGCCCACATCAGCGAGAAATGGACAATACCTGTATACTTTGGAAGTAGAGTTGTATCAAGAGCTAAACACTCTTCCTACCCACAGACCTGACAGTCGATAGTAGAACCAGACTAATAAAGTAAAACCACAGCAATTGTAAGTGCTACAATGTCAGAAGGAGGGTTGTCTGCAATACAGAGAAGGGCCCTTACTACACAAGGAAAGGGTCAATGAAAACGTCCTAGAAGAAGTGACACTTTACCTAAGACCATCTGAGTAAGTCCGCTAAGAAGGGTGCTGAGTATTCCCTATGACATTTCTGCAGCTACAAAGGCTCCGAGGTGCCCTAGGTGTATTCAGAAAACTAAAAAAAAATACAGCATGATATAGGCTGTGGGGCAAAGAGAAGGAAGGTAATGAGGCTGGAAGGAGGAGCCGGAGCCAGTCAGGGCAGCTCTGTTGCTATTATTTTGGGAAGTACCATCTGAGAAAAGAAAAAGAAAACAGTTTGGAACTAGAAATCAGAACATATGTTGCTCCAACTTCTTGCCCTGTGCACTTGAACAAATGACTTTCTCATTTTTTCTTAGCTTCATCATATGTAAAATAAAGGGATTAAATCAGGTGGTTTTAATGTTTGGGAAGATCATGTATCTCTCTGCAAGCTCATAAAAGCTATAACTTCTTTCCCCCAAATAATTTGTATCAACATACCACTTAGTATATGATTGCAGATAGTTTATGGAGCACGTAAACCCATCTCTGGAACCCTAAATTAGATCATTTCTAAGATTCTTTTCAGTTCAAGCAATCTATTATTTTTTATGATTCTAAAAGAACTGTCAATTATGCCTCAGTCTGTTCAAATACACATTTATTAATACATTATGTAGTAAGTACCATCACTATCATTATATTTCAGTAATAGTATAGATAGGTTGGGACATAAAAATAGATGATAGGTAAAAGAGATAGAAGAGATAGAACGATAGGTGTAGTACCTGACACTATATGTAAGTATATGTAAATGAGATGTAGTGGAAAGGCCCTGTTGCCTACCACAGAAAAGACCAGTAAATGTCTCCACATCTCAGGCAACTTACCTAAAAAAACAGGGAACGTGCTGGACATAGTGCACTTTTAAGTTGCATATGTGAAAGGGCACAGACATTTAACCTCTTTCCAGACCAGTGCATTGTTCTAAATTCCAACTATTGTCACTGCCCATTAGGCCACATGAACCATAATGACCAATTATGGGAACAATGGTAGGTAAGGATTTTTGTAGAAACAATAAAAGAAGGGTGACACTATTTTCCTTATTGCTCTACCAATATTGCTGTACTGATTCTATCAAGTGACCTTAGAAAATTACATTTCCCTACACTTCCCTCCTAAAAGAAAGAAAAGGTAGACAGGCATAGTCATACTATCTGTCAAGCATCTTTAAAATCCTAATTCTACATTTTAAATCTCTTTAGATTTCTCAGGCTTCTAAATCACAATGCAAGCAAGGGGCTAACACTGACCAAAAGTCATTTAATTCCTAGAACATTCGGCACTATTCCAAACCTTCTGCCGTTGGACTCAGACACATTGATTTTATAGTCCACAAGAACCTTTCAGTAATACAAAGGGAAACTATTTTACAAACAATAAACTGAAGTATTTAAATTCTCTCCTTAAACCATGCCTTTATTAAGCTTTTTACCCCAAAGTAGCTTCCCTATGAAGCTCATGACCACACATGGAGAGTGAAGATAGGAACAAAGAAGACAATTATAATGTTTTAGTCCTTTTCCCTATTTATCAAGAAAATAGTCATGAAATCTGGATGTTAGATGAGAGAAAAAGGATTTTCTATTTCCTTTTAATGCTGCCCCCACCCCTTACACATCAGGATGTAGTCCTGAAGAACTAATTTGAATTAAGTTTCACCTAAGCAAGGCCCTACTCAGATAGGAAGAGAAAAGGGGAAATACTAAGAGGAAACAAAGAAATACAGAGGTAGAGGAGGCAGATGATAAGTGGTGTGTCTTATAATTCCTTTACTGCACTGCTTCTGAGGATAAAGGGAGGGGAATGCCAGGAGCAGAAGGCCTCTTCTTGCTTCACAATTAGGCCTATTTGGAACAAGCTAACCCCACAAAACGAGCTGGCGGGTGGTTACATTAAAGTCATCTGAGAGAAACAGGATGGTGAGGCAAAGGATGGGCTGAGAGTTAGGCTTTCCAAGCAGCTTTAATTTCCATGTGTCGTAGACAGAACCCAAGATCCTATATGATTCTGGGGAGAAAGACGGATGCAGTCTGAGCTGAAAGTTAGTGTATGTGTCAAGGAGGTCACAGAGGCCACGATGAGATGATGAAGACTTTGCGATAATAAAACACTTGGCCCAGAAATAGATGAAAAAGGAGCAAGAGACTCAGTAGGATCTATAACCCAAAACAAAGCCTACATAAGACTAAGCTAAAATGGGAACATCACCCAGCCCTGACCAAACAAGAGAAATGACACTTGAGTCACAACTTTAGCAACACGAGTGAGCAAAACACTCACACAGAATTTCTCTCATGTCCAGTCACAAACCCTGGCTGGCCTCTCTGCAACAGAGGCCACCAAGCACCTGGAAGACACTGTGTGGGTCTGAGGCCTCTGTCTTTGCCACCTTGCAGGCCAGCAGACTGCAGTCCTCCTGCGCGTTTGACACCACTTTAAGCAAGAAGAAGTTGGAAAGAGTGACAAAGGAGAATCCTAAAGGACTGAGTTATTTTCTGAAGACAATCCCACTTATTTAACAGGTCTATTTGATTTTATGTGTAGAAAGAAAGGGCACTAAATTTTAGCTACTTTCTCCTTCTATCCAGCAGGAGGATGCTTGGAAAGAAAATCATATAGGTTATTAAAAAGCAATGAAGCTACATTTTACTTGCTTATATGACTTGTATAGGTAAATATGTGACTTGTATAAGTAAATATGTGAGCCTGCTACAAGTTCAGGGTTTAGTGAAAAAAGATAGACCCTAGCTACTAAACTAAACTGTGTGGAAAGAGAACTATAACTTGAGCCTTCTGATTCCAGAATTCTCTTTCCAATAAAATATACTCTCTTTAAATAACATAACTGTTTGCTGTCATATCTTATCTTTTAATATATCAACTTCTTTTTCTGTAATCCTATGTCTTTCCTCTTTTGAGCTGGAACCACACTCTAGGTCCTGTATACTAAACATTCCCTCTCAGTTGTCCATTATTGTGGACAGGAACTTCGCTTATTCTAATGTATGATAAAATATAAGGGATGGGTATTGACTTAATGTTAAGATGGTAGATACATGTGTTAAATGTCATTCTTTTCCCATCCCACAGCCATGGAGGTTATCATTGATGGAATAACATTCAACAAGATAAACAAATTATTCCTTTGTTTTATTTTAAAATTAATTCTTAGGTATGAAAGTGAGGGTGAAATCTGCAGGTCCTCTGACGAAGGTGGGAAGCCTCTGATTAAATTGGTGGTGGGAGATGTAGGAGTCTGGGTCAAGGAGTTAAGGCATTAGGAAGCAACAGGAAGATGATGAAAGAGAGAGCCATGACCGTTTCTCCATACTCTCTCAAGGTGAAGCAGAGCTTCTAGGGGTACTTATGTATTTATTACCTTACATCACTTTTTATTTAGGTCTAGAGGATAATTTACCTTCCCACATTATAACACCATACTACATTCTTTCACTGGGTTCAGTGATCTTCAATTTCAGGCCCCCATATTCCAATATCTAGTCTGCCTGACTCACCCAACCACACTAGGCCAAGATCAATTTTAAATGTTATCTCTATCTACAATGTCAATTTATGTGACACAAACACTTAAAGAAACGTTAACTCTTAATAGTGACATAGAGTTTTAGATACCATCAAGAACTTTGACTTCAAGGTTAAAATAAACCTGAATTGGATTCCACAAATAAGCTCTGGAGCCTTAAATAAATTATTGAGTGTCTCTAACTTGCAACTGATTCATCATTAAAATGAAGTGATACCTGCCTCATAAGAATGTTGAGAGCATTAAAACTAATAAATGTAAATCACTTGGTACAATGCCTGGCATATAGTAATCTCTTAAATATTATTTTTAGATGATAATGATGATACTGACTTTAAGACATGGTAAGGAAAAGAGTAATTTGAACAAAATAATTTTCTGGTTTTTTGTTTTTTTGTTTTGTTTTGTTTTGTTTTTTTTGTTTTTTTTGTTTTTTTTTTGCTTTTTGGTATGTGGGTAGCTCCCTGACTGGGAATCGAACCCAGGCCGCAGCGCTGACAGCGCGAGCGCCGAAGCCTTAAGCCACTACACCATCAGGGAACTCCCAATAATTTTCTTTCTTTTCATTAGCATTAAATTCAATCAGCCCGCTGAAACAGGACTCAGCATGTGACTTTTATTTTAACCTCCAGTTTCCTCCTATCTCTACGAAGTCTATAATTTATTTGAATTTCTCAAATGCATTTTTTCCCAGAAGCAATATTAGGAAAGAAATAGCAGATGTACCACCTCCATGAACACCACATTTGGAACTTTCTCAGCAGGGCCAACATCATGCTCACCTAAGAAAGTGCATTTGACCCAAACGTCATTTCTGTATAGCACTTGAGGCTTTATCTGTGGGAGGCAGCCGGGTGACGTTCTAGGATTCTCATTCCATTTTCCAGGTTTGCTAAAAGTTCATATCACCAGAACTTGACTGAGGTTAAGAACAATAGAGAAGAATTGGACAAGTAGTTTAGCTACTTTGTGAGTCTCTGAAGCATCTCTCAGATACTCAGGTCCCTGCCTTTGCTAATCTGGGATTCAAAGCTTCACGAGTCCCAGCAGGTCCTTTTGCCTCCTCCACAGCTTCTTCATGGCCAGGATCACTTCCTTGTTTCTTAAGGTGTAGATGGCAGGATTGAGCATGGGTGTGACCATTGTGTACAGCACAGAAACCGCCTTGTCCATGGGGAATGTACGAAATGGCCTGGCATAAATGTAAATGCAAGGCACAAAGATTAAGGTCACCACAGCAATATGGGAGGCACAGGTGGATAAGGCCTTCCTGCGACCCTCCCATGAGTGACTGCGGAGCATGACTAGCAGTACTGTGTAGGATCTGAGGAGCACTAGAAAACACATCAGAGTCACCAGACCATTATTAGATACCATCAGGAGCTCTAAAACAAATGTATCTGTGCAGGCCAATTTGATCAGCTGAGGCACATCACAGTAAAAGTTGTCCAGCTTGTGAGACCCACAGAATGGCAGCTGGATAGTCAGTCGAACCTGTACAATGGAGTGGATGAAGCCCCCCACCCAGGAAGCTGCCATGAGGAGTCCACAGACTGCTCGATTCATAAGAAGCGTGTAGCACAGAGGCTGGGAAACGGCAACATAGTGGTCATATGCCATGACAGTCAGCAAAAAGATCTTGATGCCTCCAATGAAGTGGAAAAAGAAGAGTTGAGTCAGGCAGCCTCCAAAAGAAATGATGGGGTTGCCTGAGAGCAAGTCAGCCAGCATCTTAGGTGCTGTGATGGAAGCATAGCAAAAGTCCAAGAAAGAAAGGTTGCCCAGGAGAAAGTACATGGTAGTATGCAGGCCTGGGTCAGAGGTAACTATGGCCACAATGAGAAGATTTCCAGTTACTGTCATAAGATACACAACAGAGAAGACAGCAAAGAGAAACCGCAGCTCCCATGCCTGAGAGAGCCCCAGAAGGACAAATCCTGTCACCTGAGAATGATTCGCTGGATTCATCTGCTCGGTACGACCTGGTAAATGAACCTGCTGGGGGAAATGGACATATTTATCATGAGATCTGCAACTTCTCTGCAATAATTTCCTCTGTCCACTCTGAGGAATTCTCCCCTATCTCAATTACCATAAGAAAACTGTTGTAAGTGGTTCTGAAGGATACCAAGTATTTGAACATTAAGTGTTATAATCAAACACCAAGAGAATAAAACTCAGGATAGCACTGATACTACTTACAGTTTATGACAATGAAAAATAATCAACCCTGAAATATTGAGAAGTGGTATATGAAGGAACGATCACTAAACTGGGAATGAATTTTTTAAATTCTCCCAGTAATAACATAAACTCGTTTCTGAAATTCTCTAAGCCTCACTTCTCTGTAATATAAATTAGCAAAAACATCTGTAACATCTCCTGTAATTTAATTTTTTATAACTATATGTAAAAACCTGATAAATCCCTACATGCCAGATAGTTAGACAGTTCCCATGGGATGGCAGATTTTACATACCAAAACAACAAAACATGCAAGTTACCCATCATATCCCTGAAAAATGTATTCAGTAGCCTTCTGGGTTATGTTTTCCACCTTACGAGGATGTAAAAGTCATGACCAAGGAAATAAATCAGAAAGCACTATTCTTATACTTTATAAGGGTAATAAAGAACTACTATTTCTCTAAAGTTAGATAAGAAAATATATGAAAAAAGGAAGCTTTCTATCTTGTGACTCTGAGAAACTATACTTCCCAGAGAAATAAGGGGAAGGGCAACTAGAATATTACATTACTCCTGAAAGTTGTGTATCAATGTTAATTTTAGAGACATTATTCAAAAGTATTTTTAAAACAATTTTATTAAACTTATTGAGATGAAATTGGTTAGTAAAATTACATAGGTTTCAAGTATGCATTCCTATAACACATCATCTATATATTGTATTGTGTGTGCACCAATTTCTTATTCACATGAGAAGCAGAAAGAGGAGGCCTTAAATATTAATTGAAGTCTATATGAATTCAAAGTTGCCTCAACATTTGAAAATGTTGAAAATAAAAGGGGCGTTTTTATATATTTAAGTATTTTAAAAGATACTAAGAAAGCTGTCTCTAGAGCATCAAAAAACTTTGGGATAATTTACAAAGGTGCAACATAGAGATAATTTGAATACTAGAAAGAATAAAGAATAGAATAAAGTAAGTGTTGTGTAATAATGGCTGAAGAATTGTCCAATAATAATGATAGACATGAACCCACAGATCCAGGAAGGTCAAACCATACCAAACAATATAAATACAAACATGCACACATACAGACACACACAAATGCGTGCATGCACACACACACAAACACACACAAACACACACACACACACACACACACACACACACACTATATCTAGGTCTACAAGGGCAGACAATTTCTCAAACTCATCCTAGAAAAACTGTTATATACCTTGTTGCCAAATATCACCATGGTCACCTTTGAAGCACTCCCCTTGGGAAGCTATGCACCAATGTCCACCCTTCAAACCAATTTTGGAACTCTTTTCCTGGAATGGCCATCAGAGCTGTCATTGTAGCCTTGGCAAGGTTATGACACCTTACCGAGTTGTTTGTTCAGTGCTGCCAATGTAAGGGAACAGTGGCAAGTTCATGAACTTAATTGTCACATTTTGGGGATGATGACAGCTTTGAAGGTGACCGTAGTGATATTCGGCAATGAGGTATGTAGCACTTTTTCTAGAATGAGTTCATGAAATTGTCCAAACTCAGATCGTACTCAACAACAGACAACTAGACAAAAAGAAAAATATTGAAAGGACCCATAGAAAAAGAAGTTCAATTGTAGAAAAATGAAAATAGCAATCAGAGTGCAGTTCTTGTCAGAAACCAACAAACCTAACAATAGAGCATAAATATATATAAGACTAAAACTGAAAAACTGAAAGAAAAAATAAATAAATCTGGTATTATAGTTGATGATTTTAATACCTGTCTTTCAGAAATTGAGAAATCAAGCAAAAATAAAATCAAAAGGATGTAGTTTACCTGAACAGCAGAATTAACTTGATCTAATTAATACTTATGCAACATGCCATCCAACAACAACAGAACACACTTTCTTCTCAGGCACTTATGAAATGTTCACCAAGATAGACCATACTATGAGCTCTGAAATACATTTTAACCAATTTAAAAGAATGGAAATCACACTATGTACAAGAGCTGTCCAGAAAGTATCCAGCCACGTAATATCAAAAATAAAAGTATTTGCGGCTGGATTGTTTTCTGGACAACCCTCATATGTTTTCAAACTATATTGGAATTAAATTACAAATCAACAATAAAAACACAGTTGGAAAATACCCAAATATTTAGAAATCAAATAACACATTTCTAAATAACACATGAGGCAAAGAAGAAATTTAATTTTAAAAAATACAAATAAAAATAAAATGCAAATTATCAAAATGTGTGAGATACAGAAAAGCAATGTTTAGAGAACTTCATAGCATTAAATGCATATATTAAGGAGAAAAAGAATGCTTAAAATCAATAGCCTAAGTTTCTGTCCTAGTAGAGGGTGAAAAAGGGAACGTAAGCCTCATGAAGCAGAATATAAGAAATAATGCAAACTAAAGCAGAAATTAATGAATTCTGCTTTATTAGAATTCTAGAAATTAGAAAACTAATACAGAAAAATCCATGAAACCACAATCTGGTTCTTTGAAAAGATCAATAAACAGCTAAACCTGTAGCTAGGATAACCAAAACACAGGGAAGTGGGAGAAGACACAAATTGCTAATAGCAGAAAAAAAATGGTTGGGTTATCACTACGGATGCCATGAACATTAAAAGGATAGCAAAGTAATACTTAGAACAATTTTATGCCCACAAATTTGAAAAATTACATTAAATGGACCAATTTTTTCTAAAGAAACAAACTACCAAAACTCACACAAAGAGAAATAGTCTGAATAGATTCATATTTATTAAAGAAATTTAATCAATAATTAACAATTTCCAGAAAAGAAAGCATCAAGCTCATAAGTTTTTACTGATGAATTCTTAAACATTTAAGGAAGAAATGATGTTAATCTAAGCCAAAATTAAAGCAAATTCTATGAAGCCAGCAGTACTCTAAAACCAAATTCAAATAAAGACATCACAAGAAAGGAAAACTATAGGCCAATGTCTCCCATGAACATACATGCAAAAAGTCTCAACCAGTTTATCAAATTGAATCCAACAATCTGTAAAAATCCAAGAGGGATTTATTCCATATGTGCAAGAGTGGTTCAACTTTCAATTCACTAAATACAATCCACAATATACATGGGCTAATTAATATAAAAAAATAATATAAAAAAGCATTATGAATACCCATTCATAAAAGAAACTCTTAGTAAACAAGAAGAAGACAGGAGCTCCCTCAATGTGATAAAGAACATCTACAATAAACCTACAGCTAACATCAAACTTGATGAGAAACTGGATGCTTTCTTCCTAAGATCAGGAACAAAGTAAGGCTCATCACTTCCAACAGTATGCCAGAAGTTTCAGCAAGTGAATAAAAAACAAAAAGAGAGTAATAGGTATACATTTTGAAAAGAAAAAAGTAAACCTCAAAAAAATTTAAACTGCACTTGTATAGAATTGACATGTTTGTCTATGTAGAAAATCCCAAATAACTGAAAAAAACATTTGGAACTAATAATTATGGCAGGGTTGAAAGATACAAGGTTAATATAAAAAAGTCATCTGCCAGCAATGAACTATTGCCATTTTAAATTTAAAAAACAATACCAGAGGAGAGAAGACAAGATGGCGACTGGAGAGGAAGTCCTTAAAGCCTCTCCCAGAAAACACAATTGAACGGCCATCCAGGAGCCAAGAAAGAGGACGCTGAGTGACAAAACGGCTGTTGAGAAATCCAAAAATCGCAAGTAAACACCTGAAGGTTGGCAAGAAGGGGTTGAGTTAGGGAGAGGGAAGGGAGCAGAGACTGCAACAGAATCCGAATGGCACAGTTCGGGGGAGGGGAGAGGCCCTGCGCAGGAGCCAGGCTTTGGAACTTTAGAGCAGTAGAAGGGCTAAGCGAGGACTCTGAACTGTAAAGAAGACATCCCAGCTCGAAGCCCCCTGGAGACCTACACAGGGCTGCAGTTCCTGTTCCCCGCATGCTACAAAGGTGACCCTGCTGTCTCAGGCCAGGACCACAGCTTTGGACTTATGGAGCGGGCACTTCCTCATGTACCCCAGGGTTCTGAAAGCAGTGTGAGCCCTTAGACAGCCAGGTGCTGAATCAGGGATGGGAAGAAAGACTGATTTGACAGCATTCACACCAGGCAGCAGAAACAAGCCTTGAAACAGCTTCCCCAGGAAAGGGCAGAAGGCAGAACCGCCTTTGGAATGCCTTTTGTTGGCCGCTCCCAAGGATATATGCGCATAGCTTCCAAACGCAGTAGGAGATCGGAAACAAAAAACAAACAGCACCCTCTCCCCCAAAACTTCACCTAGTGTCTTCCCTACAGCAAGACACCACAAAAGCAATAATCTGGGCACTGAACATAAAGCCCTCATGTCAAAGAGGAAGATCCCAACGGACAGGATGAATTCCTTAAAAACTAAAACTCCTCAGAAAGAACATGAAATTAACCCAGAAGACAGCTTGTTACATCTGGAAGGGTCGAATTTAAGTGACGGAGAATTTAAAACAGCCATTCAAAAGGCTGTGAGAGAAATGAAAACCTATTGGCAGAACACCATAGCTGAGATAAATAATATAAAAAAGGATATAAATGACATAAAAAGGAACTCTGTGAACAAAAAGAACAATTTAACAAAGAAATTCAAAACATAAGAAAGATTGAGACGGAAATATGAGAAATAAATGATACCATAAAAGAAGTGAGAAATGAAATAACTGCCATAGGAAACAGGACCAACCAGATGGAGGAAAGAATTAGTGATATTGAAGACCAGAACATGGAAACAGCTCAGAAAGAGGAAGAGAGGGAATATAGAACCAAAAGGATTGAAAAAACTCTGCAAGAACTATCCGACTCCACGAGACAAAACAACATCAGGATAATTGGAATAGAAGAAGGGGCAGAACAATCTACAGAGAGCATACTCAAACAATTCGTAGATGAGAACTTTCCAAACTTATGGAAAGATTTGGAACCCCAAGTTCAAGAAGAAAACTGGTCCCCCAGATACCTGGACCCCAACAGATCTTCTCCAAGACACATGGTACTAAAGATGTCCAAAATTAAAGACAAAGAGACAATTCTCAAGGCAGCCAGGGAAAAAAGAACTATAACCTTTAGAGGAAAACCCATCAGGCTGGCATCAGATTTCTCAGCAGAAACTCTACAAGCCAGGAGAGAGTGGAACCCAATATTCAAAAATTTAAAAGAGAGAAACTTCCAG
>PVJL010017645.1:0-17759 GCA_004026885.1 Lyroderma lyra
TGTGGGAGAAAGTGTGTGTGTGTGTGTGTGTGTGTGTGTGTGTGTGTGTGTATGTGTGTGTGTGAAAGAGAGAGAGAGAGAGAGACAGACAGACAGAGAGAGAGAGAGTGAATGAGAGTGACATGTTTTTCTCTTCCCAATCTTATGAAGTCACCAATTCTACTGGATAATAACCCCAAATTTATTATCTCATTTAACCATAATTACTTCTGACAAGCATTTTTCCCAGTACAAGTTATTGGGTTTTAGGCCTTCATATATAAATGGTAGAAAAATACTATTCACTCCATAGCAAGTTTCTTAATTTAACTATCTGTAAGGTGTGTTTAATGACGAGAAGAAAATCATTCACATTTATGATTATCCTAACAGATCCATAGTTTTCAAAAGGAAGAGCTTATAAGAGGTCCACACACTTATACCAGTGCTTCTCAGATGTGATTTTGAAACTTGTGTCCTAACACATCCTGGAAGTCAAGGGCACCTTCATCTCACACCCAACCTACTCTGCACCTCACCTGGAAAAAACAGCACTCTCACTGGGTGGCTTGAGTTAGAAAAGTGAGAGTTTCTTTTCCTTCTATGAGGTTGCAGGTAGCATCCTCAGGATCTAGCAAGGGACATGGGAGCCCTTTACAAATAAGACATCACCTGAGGCTTAGGAGATTCCCTTCCAGTCATGCTTTCCAAATTCTAATTTCCTGGGAAAAAAATTGACATTTCTAAAACTTTCAGTGATTTTATGTAGTTATGTCTGTCCAGATGCCAGTCACAATTAGTGATTTTAGATTCCAACATCTGGTAACAGGTCACAGATCACCTATGAAAGTCCATGTGGTTTCTACAACAATGTGTAAGAATCTTGAAAATCATTACTCCCATTCCTTAAAAAATATGTGGAAAATTTTAATTTTTTTTCTTAACTCATCACAAAAGTAAAATTGCAAGAAAAGCCTTCACTGTAATAATTGACAACAAAGGCACATTCATAATCTCAGGTCATTGTGGTTACCTGAAATTGAAACTATTGGAGGCATAAACTTGTAGTAGCACTTTCAGCATGCTTTTTATGAATGTATGGAGCACAAAGGTAGATTACTATAATGAAGAGCTCCTGGGTGCCACACCCAACACTTCTTTTGGCTTTTACTGACAAGGGGAGTGGAGAAACAATAACTGAGAAATATACATAAAATATTCTTCATGTAAATCCTACATGGGGGAAAAAACTTTCCAGAAATCTATTCTTAGTGATAAATGGAAAATCTTACTTATCACAGACCTAGTGAGAATGTATAAGTGAAACAGTTTACAAAGTCAAGAAATATACTGTGGATGTTTCAGGTAGAAAGGAAGTAGTCACAGAAGAATTGAGTTGATTATGAGACAGCCTTGTGGAGGTCACATTACAGACCCAAGGAGACTACCTTACAGGTTATTAATTGTAAGAATATATAATGTTTCCCCACATATCATTAGCACACTGGTTTCAAAATAATGTAATTAAGCTGTAAGAGTCATGATATCCAGACTGTCTGGGGGAGAGATTTAGAGATTCCTAATGCCAAAACCAGGACCAAATTAAGTACCTAAGAAAATTTGAGGCACTTCACACACAGCTGGAAAAACAAATCAGAAAAACTTACTCTGGGTCCCAGAGTTTATTCTTTATTTATTTATTTATTTATTTTTGATTATACTCCTGGCCAAAATCTCTCTATTGTTTGGACTTTTGTTATATTCAGAATTTTTGATGAGGGTTTAACTACAAATGCAGATGCATGGAAGAACCTGGTTCCTTCATGGAACTGATTAGAGAAGCTCTGGTGTAGTGAGCCCTCAGCCTGTTTCCACATTTGAATCCTGTGCCTGAAGTCCATAGGAAGACAGACAGCTGAATGCAGTCTTAAAATAACAAACCCTGAATTTTTCATGGTGACAGAGTGTCTCAGAGAAGGCCAGGTTTCCTAGATAATCAGAAAACAAACTGATTTTCTTCACTTACCCACTACTGCTCCAACCACCAGGTGACATAGCTGAGTAGCCTTGTCTTAGTCAGCTGACAATGTTGCTACCTTCTCATTCTCCTCCAACGTCTTAAGTGTCTTCACACTTACAGGTATGGATATTCTAGGAAATTCCCAATTATCAATGTGAGAAATATGTTCCTTCTCAGAACATACTCATCTGGTATCTGAGTTTTTAGGTCCTGAAAACAACAGGAAAACACTAGGTGAATTCTCTTTCTATGTCTGTGCTTGAATCATAGGTGAATTTGATCAGATTTCCAAAGCAAGTTCACACCCAGGACTAGAGACAGCATGGGGGCACTGACCATGTGCTCAATTCAGGAAAGAAAGAGTAATGTACAGACATTTACCATGAAAATCAACTAGTGTGAGTGTGTGTGTGTGTGTGTGTGTGTGTGTGTGTGTGTGTGTGTAGTGGTGTCAATGCAGGAATTTTCAGACATCACTTTCAATCAGAAAAGAAATGAAAAAATTAGCACCCTCAAAGGCGGCTGAGACCTTCTGGATTCAGAAGGGTTTCAAATATATCAGTGTATCTGGCAGCCCCAGATCAAGGGTTGAATGGTGGTTTTATTAAAACCTTTATCGGGTGGATTTTTTTCTTTTTGAGTTGTTGGGGTTTATTGTGATGTATTCATTAACTCCAGAGATAATGTCAAAACTCATTGCATCTCTGAGGGAGCAGAGACAAAGTTGAAGTCAGGGCTTGAACGTTTAATACTGGGCTAGAGACACCAGAGATCAATGCCTTGTGAATTCAGACAGAACGTTCTACTTCAGTGTACAGGCTGAGCTGCAGGGGATGCAAGAGAAGTACCTAGCAATGGCTGCATTTGTAGAGGCAGGTGGGAAGTGAGCAGGAGAGGAGTTTTCTCTGAGGGTCTGAGGCTTTTATGAAAATTCAATATTTAGGCAGACTGCTGAGGTGTCATTAAATATTTTCTTTAATATAAATAATTTACTAAACACAATAGCCAGTAAAATCAATTTCAAATGGGGTTTTGAGGACTTCAAACAATGTAGATAAGATGGATTTTTCTTGCTAATTTAATAATTTAAAAGTTTGAAGAAACACTCAATCCAGAATAGAGAGACTTGATATCCAAGTCCCTAGAAAGCTCAGATGCTCTGCATGTCACTTAAAATGGGGTTAACATTGAAGCACATCCTGTGGGAGACTTGTTCTTCAGTAGAAGAAGCTCTATTCACAGAGTTAAAATATCTGAAAGGGGGCACATATCTTTCAAAAAGGATTAAAAATCAGACTCTCAGATTCACATAGCAATATCTCTGTGTCATAGACCTTGTCTCAGTTGGGCCAAGTGTTTAGCTATGAAATATATTGCTTCATGATTATGAAAATTAGTTGAGGTGAACTGAGTTAAAAATGGCCATGCATATGTTCTGAGAGCATTATTTCACAATTACACCATCCCCTGCATAATTCCTGCCAGCACAGTCCTAACCATGCACTGAAGCTACAGAGTCCTCCACATTGTGGCAGTGGCGTCATGTAAAGGGCTTCCAAGAACCTAAGTTAATAAGAAATCCTGGAACAGTCAAGGAGTGTTCCAACACTTGTCAATTTTTTAAACATTTCCACTCCTAGGTCCATCAGGTGCAATCTGGGGCTGAAGTGAGAAAATCTGTAGTCTCAGTGAAGGCATTATACAAGACTTCTAGATAGACCTTCACCAACCACAATGTCCATTGTGTGCAATAAACTGGGGAATAATTACTTGAATGGATAGGGGTGACTAATAATAGTGGCACAGACCACATACAGAAGTTGCTTATCAAAGTATCCATGATGAAGGACACATCCAAGAACACAGCCTACATGAAGCTGAGCAGTCTGAGATTTAAGGACAGAGCTGAGTATTACTGTGTGAGGCACAAAGTGATAAAGTTCATCTTGAGCATGTCAGAAACCCTAAGAGAGCTGGCAAGTGTTTGAGGCTAAGGAGATGACAGAAACAATAAGCCTCTTAACTTTCTATACAAAATCAGTATTCTGAAATAAGGTGTGATGCTTTCATTGGCATATGAGTAACTAGGGAAAGGATTCAGTTTCCAAAATATCCTACAAGGAAGATGTAGGAAGAGCCTGTTCTGAATGAATCTAGTAATCTGTCATTGTCTTTGCAGAGGTAATATTTGGAGCTTTCTTATTCTCTGAGGGAAAGTTACTAGTTCTGGCATCAACTGGGAACACTTGATTGGGGACAGATTCGGGGCTTTGAACTGTAGAGTTTTTCTACAAAATTTTCTCACTTCTTTCTTAAAAACAAAATTGTGTTATGGTAAGTGTAACTACATAAAAGCATTAATTATGTTTTTTACTTCTTAGTCTGTGGTCATACACAACATACATGACATTCTGGGAGCATAATTATGACACAGGTAACCAGAGGTAAAGTCAAAATGATAGTCTTCTCTTGAAAGGTCTGCAGCCTCGGGCCCCTTTCCTAGGTGTATATTTCACTTCAGACTTCATGATCACCTACCCATGGAGGAGAGAACATCCAATTCTCACTCTTATCTACTCGTCCACAGAGTTCAACATGCACATGCACAGGAGTCCTGAGGTTGATTCAGTGGAACAGTGGAGTCCAGAGGGAAGGAGCATATGGAAAGACACATTAGTTCACTCTAATCAGTAATGTGATTTTGAACATAACAACTTTCTATGGTTCTGTTTGAACTTGTTCATTTGAGAAATTGAGGTAAATCTGATAGCTTCATTATATGCATTGTGTGTATATATAAAAATATAATGAAATAATGGGCACTAAATATTTAAATTTGCACATAAAACACTTTTCAAAAATTATATTATTTCTAAATATTCTCATTGACAACTAGTTTCTCCAGGGCACACACACCTGAACTGAGGCATTGCTCTCTCTGAGGGTGCCCAACTACAAGGATTTCTATATGTAAGGAAGATGTAAACATAGAACCAATTTTGCTTAAAAAAATCATACCAGCCTGTACCCTGCCACTCTGTGAGAGAAGCCCCAATCCTGGAAGTCCCAGGTGTCCCCATTCTGTGATTAGGACTAAACACAAGTGACACACCATGGAGCTTAAGCCCAGCTGAATTATGCATGTTTCTATTTTTAGAAGTAATTGATGGAGAATAAGAGACACTAAGGAGGTGAGTTAATTCAATTGAGAGAAACATTGGAAAGTGTCCTTAGAATAACCTCTCTGTTTGCAGGTGGTCAGTGTTCAGTGCAGCATGTGGTATCTGGTGTAGAAATTGTGCAGCCTGTGGTTTCCCTGAAAATCATATGTGAAGCTTCAGGATTCACTTTCAGTAGCTACGACATGAGTTTGATTTGCCACACTCCAAGAAAGGGACTGCAATGGGTCTCATACATCAGTAATGTGGTAGCTCATACTATGCAGACCCATGAAGTGTCAATCCACTATCTTTAAAGACAATGTCAAGAACAATATATATTTGTAATAGACCATCCTGAGAGTTGAGGACAATACTTTGTATTACTTGTGAAGTAGACAGTATGAGAAAGTCACTGTGAATTCAGACACAAACCTCCATGCAGGAGACAAGATGGCTAGAATGCCAGGAGCAATCAGAACACTAGTGTGTACTCAGGACATTAAGGGGTTTTCAAAACTTCCAGAAGAGCTTAGGACCATCAAACAGAAAGGCCCAGTTCTGAAGTTGGTGTCTAGAGTAATTACACAAATGTTTTCAAATGGAATCAGTCATTTACTCCTTTCTTATAATCCTCTGAGACATTTTTCTGCTCTCTTTTATGTGTCTCTAATTTCTCACACTCTCATTTAACACACAAAAGTAGTCACTGTGTTTGCACATGTGGTTGACTTCTTATCTAAGTCCTTATTGTCACCGTGTCACTATATGTTCTGAATTTTCTGATTGATAAATTACACATTTTAAGAATTTTTATTACCCCTTGATTAAGAGGTATTTCTTTTATACTTTGGAGCTATACTGAGCTTACACTCTCTTCCTTCACACATGCACAAACTGCCCAACATGGGATGATTATCCTCCATGTTATTATATTTGCTGATCTTTATGATTATTAGAAATGAATATAACTATTAGCACATACATTTAAATGTAAAGGCTTTATGCTTTTTTTTTTCTTTTTACAATCACTGACACTATATAACAGTGTTAATCTACTTGCTTGACCACGGAAAAAATCTAACCTTCTAAATTTGAAAATACAAAACCAACCATGTATTTTCTCATTTTGTTAATTAATAAAACACAATGGAATATTATGCAAGTGTAAGAAAAGATGAAATATTGCCATTTGCGACAAAATGGATGGACCTGGAGACCATCATGCTAAGTGAGATAAGCCAGACAGAAAAAACATAGAACTGTATGACTTCACTCATATGCGGAATATAAAACTGAAAGCAAAGAAAAAAAGAAATGAAAAACAAATAACCCATGGACACAATCAATAGTTTAATGTTTATTTGGGGACAAGTGGGTTAGGGAGAGGAGAAAGGGGAGGGGGTTGGAGAGGAGTGGGGGAAGCTAAATATAAGGTGATGGAAAGAGAAGTCACATTAACTGGTGAAATGATTATACATGAAGTTGACAATGCACTGTAGAATTGTATGCCTGAAACCTATGTAATCCTTGCTAACAGATGTCACCCCAATAAAAAAAAATAAAAATTAGTTGTAAATATTGCAAGATACTCATTTCTGTGCCCTCATTTTGCCCTTCTCTTCATACATTAAACAATAATCTTAAATATGAGCTTTACTGAGACCAGAGTTTCTGGTATATGGGAGGGAAGTTGAGGATGGCACTTGTGTCACACACCTGTGTTGTTCAGAGCAACAAACAGGGGTACCATAAGCTTGTATCAGAGGTTTTCCTAGTTTGTTATTTTAGTAACTTGTAATAAAATTTTTTTCTTAAAAAATTTTATGTCCCCTTCATGTGCAATGTGGCCATTGCTTTTCATGCTTAAACTGAATGAGTTGTCTACATTAATTGTCTCCTAGTATCACAAGTTTAATTCTCTCTTTAGTGGGTTCTAAATTTAAATACATGTAAACTAATTTACAAACAAACCGCACATGTGTAATTACCATTCTGAAATGTTAAATCAATCAGTTATCTCCATGTTTCATTCTGCACAACCTCTTCATAGCTTTGGTATTTATTGGTAATTTTCACTTTTTGAAGTAACAATTTCACTTTTATTTTTCTACATGAGCATACCATTCTTTGATTTTCCTATACTTCTGCCTGACTTTTAATATTACAATGTCTAAGGGATGAAAACAATTTTTATACTATAAAACTCTAGTGTTAAAACACTATAAATTTTAATAAAATGCATTACTCTTTAAAATAAATCAAGATATGATTCTAGGAAGGTTCTTCAGGATCAGAGGGTCCAGGGAAATTAGAGTACAATGATCTTAAGAGTTTATCCAGGTTTATTTTACTGTTTTTTGTGCTTACTGTATTCATGTTAGATCTTTCTCTAGCTTTGAGTCCAGTGGTGATCCAGGCCTGCCTTTCCCTTACTCAGATGTGGATCTTATCACTGATTGCCCAAGCTAATAGGACATATATCTCACCTATAAGTCAGCATGGACACATCTAGTGAGCTTATCTACCATATACTTGGTAATACCTTGATTACTTCAGATCAGATCCATTGTTAAGAAGCAACAATTTGTCTCAATCAAAATTGGTCGGTATTGTAGCATGACTTTGTGTTTTCTTCTACCAGAACCAAAGTCTAAGGTGCCTAATGTCTGTATTGTTGACAAAAGTTTCTGCATGATGTGGTCTAAAGGACAAGAACCTTATTGTTGTTGAGGAGAGACAGTGTTGACTATGGGAGCATGAGCATGGGTCCAACACTTCTGCATCTTTCAGAATTTCCCAGAGAGTGACAGCCTGAAGAGACAATAAAAGGTTGATTCAAGTCTAATATAAATCTTCCTCAGGGAGTCTTTATATATTCAGAAGTCTATGCCTTCCACTCATGGCTGTGATTTTTTAATTGCTCATTATTATTAGAAAAAAATTCTCAAATGCACAATACACGGAGTAAAATGTAGGTTGGAACATAAAGTGTATCCAAGATTGTTTTCCTTTCTCTTTTTTTTTTTCTATTTTATTTGGTTTGGATGAACTTCAGGTTGGGTATTCCACTGTGTTTTTGTTAACAAGTTTCTTTTTCCAGAGAGCTGCAAGTCAATGTTTTATTTAACAGCATTGTCCCCCTTGGCAATAGTTGAGTTAGGCTGGTGGATCTTACACAGGGGTTCTGTTACTGCTGTGTCTTATTACCTCAAAAGTTAAGAAATAATTTTGTAATTCAAACATAGGTTGCATCAGCAACATCTGTCAAAGTTATTATAAAATCCTAGTGAGCCATTTGTCAGATAGATTGTGGATCTCAGCAATCCACATATTCAAACAATCTCTGCTCATTCTTCTGTGATTTATCATTCAACAAGCCATGTCATATTTCCCCTTAGTGCTCTATAAAATCAGAAACAATACACAACTGAGATATACAACCAAGAGGTAACAAGGTACAGTTATTGTCAGTCACAGCTTATTTGTTTTTGAGATACAATATTTACTCTAAAAGATACACAGAGACCCAGTCTCAGACATAGAAGCAGAGACCATTGTGTGCCATTTCCAGTAATATGTTTCTGTCTAAATGCCACTTAACTATTATAATTTCTGAGTTAGCCATGTGACAGAGATTTGGCAGGACTCAACAATGTAGCATGGGACAGCACAGCCCAATGCTTTAGCTCTCATCACACAACACAGCCTGTTAGCAAGTAAAGTAGGAGAGGAAAGACCTTAGATGATGTGGTCATTGTCCAGTAATATTTTTCACACTGCCAATTTTTGTGGTCACCTCTGATATCAAAATGATCTTCACATGACATATTGGATTTGGTATCTACACTGAGACCCTATGCACACAAACTAACTTTGAGAGACTTTTTGTTACTCAAACAAGAAATAACTGGTGAGGTCTGGTGAAAAAACTAGATTGATGTGGCTTAGGCAGAGCAAAGTAACTAGAATGGGCATTCGCATTGGCCATTAGGTTCAATTGAAGAAAATTTCCCACACACAGAACATTTCAGCTTCACAAGAATTGAAACAAAGAGGCACATGTGTGCTTTATATCAACCTGTCCAAGCATGGGGCCAAAGTGAAAAGAAGACCTCAACAGCCAAACATTAAAAGTGAAGTTAGAATCTATTTAAGATAAGTTCTTTGATTTTCTGTAGATCTCCTAAGAAGCAGAAACCAAGAAATAATAACTTGTGCATAAATTCTACTGTTTATCATCTGTGTCATCCAAATGCAGGAAGTGGATTTAATAAAAATGAGGGAGCTGTCAGGTAATAATGTAAGCATGACCTCAAGTGAGAAAAGGAATTACAGAAATCTCTGTGGACCTTCCATAGAGTTTTATGCAGTCCAAAGAAGTGCCAGAAACTATATTGGAGTGTCCTGGTACCAAATCTGTCCATCAGAAGATCTCAATATATTGGTGATAGATGTGCTTTAATTTATGGCTTTTTATATGTTAAATATGGTTTTATTTGTTTCTCTGAGCACATAAAAAACTATGAGCTGCAAACAACTATAATTTTTACATTTACCTTAACTTGTTAACTCCATTATTCTGTGGAAAGTCCTGGCCCAGGGTGACCTTTCTAAGTACCAGTGGTTAAATGTACAGTGACAATAGTAGTTTTGTATTTCTTTGGTATACCTACATTTACAGAAGTCCTGGGTAGAATGTGTATGACCTTATCACAGAATTTCTCTCTTCTCCACAAGAAGAATACAAATGCATCTGACTGCTGTCTGGGCGTGCAAACTGGTGCTGCACACCTCAGAGCCTGCACATACCACCTTAGATGCAGTTTACAATCAGTGCTTTTCTCATACGGAGTAACCTCAAGTTGCCCTACTTCCATGATTTCTTCTTAGATCTAAATGTGAGGTTAAGAATTAAGAGCCAGTAAGGCTATCACACCTCAGCTTTGTTCTGCACTCAGCACCATCAGAAATAAAGAAAATAATTCAATTGCCCTGTACTGAAACCAGATTTTTTATTGTTTGATTGAAATTGTTTTCAGAAAAAAAATACTGCTATTCCAGTAACCCAATCTAAACCTAGTACATGTTAAGTTAATCTAAGAAACCAAATAATTTCAAAAGGGGCCATTGTTAATTTTTACTACCATGTGTACAGGTGTGTATTTCAATGTGATTTCCAGAGCCTGTAAGCTCCAACACTGTATTTCTTATTCTACTTCATGACACTTAAATGAGGGTAAGCCATTTCTACATGGGCAACAGTTAGTACTCTGATTTTACCCTCTTACCTAAAGTCTCATGGACATTTTCATGAGAAGCATTTAGAACAGTTGTTTGGAAATGTTAAGTGCACAATAGACTTTGCTGAAAGTGTCAAATAAAAAAAAAAAACAACTCCTGAGCATTCTATGAACAAGGCAAGGATCCCATGACAGGAGAAAGGACTGGCAAGCATAACATCATCAGGACAAAATGCTCAGTGGATAAGAGGTGGAGGAGAGCCATGAAACCATGACCAGGGAGAATGTTGTACAGAAACGCTCTTGTTTGGAGAATGTTTGTCATCGGGTCTTTTAATTAGAGTTTGGTTGTGAGTAACATGTGATGAGTCTCCTAGTTCTGAGATCTGCAGCATGCAGGAGCACATTGGGGTTTCTACTGAACTTATGGCTCACGATTGAGCAATCACACATGGTTGTATTCAATTCAAACACACATCATGTTGCCCCTGGTGAAATGGCTCTCCTGGTGTACTGGGTAAAACTTCTCTAGTTTGTTCACCCTGATCATGGTAATTGTCTTTTCCCTTTTCTAATGTTTGAGTGGAACTCACAGATGAAGCAGCTGATGTGTGAAGTGTGCTATTCTGGATGGATTTTTAAATTCAGAATGGCCACCATTCGATATATCCCTTACCAGTGGGTTGTATATATTATGACTAAGACATCTCTTGCTTCAGCACACCAAATACCTCACTTGTGCAAAATCAGGTAACTGTATGAACAACCATAGAAATTTTGTGGCCTCTGCTTCTACCCTGAAAATGAGAAATGATAAAGAAATATTAGCAATTCAAGAGAGTATATGTATAAGGAGAGGACATTTGAGGTAAACTCATCGACCAGGGGGAAGTCTGAATAGTTTTTAAAAATTGTGATGAATAAAACAGGCATTAGTATTGCTGACATAACATTCTCAACATAACATATCAGAGTCAAACGGACCAGTAGGAAGTCCTTTTACTTCCTAAATTTTGAAGAAATTCAAATAGATTTAATGACAGTAAAAAAAAAAAAACAGAAGTTTAATGGTAAAATATTTGAACATATATTTTGTAGTGTTTCCTACATATTTGATATATTTGAAGCTTTTGTAAATGGAGTCATCTTTCTTTTAAAATTATCTGTTTTCAATCAGTAAACAGGGCAGATGCAACAGAATGGAGGAGTGAGAGGGACCTCTGAGGAGCTTCTCCAGATACTGCAACTAATTGAACTCCTGTGCCTCAGCTGGGACCCTCTGCAAGGCTCAGAATCACAGCAGGAAAGACCACTCATTGCATTGGGGTGCCTGTGGGTGAGCAGAATGTTAAATAACGGGGGTTCCCTGGTGGTGTAGTGGCTTAAGGCTTCGGCGCTGTCAACGCTGTGGCCTGGGTTCGATTCCCAGCCAGGGAACTACCCATATACTACAAAAAAAAAAGAATGTTAAATAAGTGAGAAATGGAGGTGTGGCCATGTACAGGTCCTTGTTTGGGGTTCTGCAGCTGGAGGAGAGGCGGTGGCAGGTGAACATTCTGGACCTGGCTTGGTCTGTGGGACAGAGGTGTGGGGCCTCCAGGTGGGAAGTGGAATGCTGCACCTGCCCCATTTTGACCCAGTAGGGTGCAGACCTGTCTACAAAACGCAGTGGGCAAGCTTTGCTCCGGTTCCCAGGGGAAGGTGAGCAGCTGGGCTGTGGGGAACTGCATCACTGCCACTTCAGCTGGGAATAAGAAAGAGAGTAGAGGCTGTATGTGCATGTTTCTCAACCCACAACCAAGGCAAACCAGCATATAGGACTGACCCCCAAAGCACAGGACAGAATCCGCATCTGGGGCAAACCAAGAACAGGAAGGCACAATCACATCTAAACACCCAGAGCCATAGGAAGAAAACAAAGCTACAAAAGTTCCTTTCCCACAGACCTCTGCCCGCCCAGTATCAGCAGTGAACACCAAAGAAACTGCAGCTTGTACGGTACAGAAAGGTTGCAAATATGAGAAACCAAAAAAAATTAAAAAGATGGGGACAGATTACCCATCAGACACAAAGCTCAAAGCAACTATTATAAGAATACTTAAGGAAATGAATAATAATTTTTTTCAATGGACAGATAGGCCCTTGATTTGTTTCAATTATGTAACATTTTCTTAAATCTTTGGCATTTGCATTGAATAATAATTTTAACAGAGAAATAGCAAGTGTTATAGAAGACACACAAACCATTATAGAGGGAGATAATGATTACATTAACTGAAATGAAGAACGAAATAAAAGTAACCAAACTAGATAAAATAAAAGTTCAAACCAGTAATTTACAGGAAAAACCAGCAGAAAATACCCATTTAGAATAGATGGTTATGAGAATCCAGAAAAATGAGAATGGTTTGAGATTTCTCTGGGACAATTTAAAGTGGAAGAATATCAGAATCATAGGTGTATCAGAAGGGACAGAGGAAAAGCAAGGAGTCAAGAAATTATTTGATTAAATTAAGAATGAAAAAATTTTAACCTGGCAAAGGAAATAGAAATATAAGTTGAGAATGCACAGAGAACCCCAAAGAAGATGATCCCAAGCAAGAACACATCAAGGCTCATCACAATTAAAATGACAGAAGTTATACATCAAGTTGACAATGCACTGTAGAATTGTATGCCTGAAACCTATGTAATCCTTGCTAACAGATGTCACCCCAATAAGTCTAACAATAAAAATGAATTAAAAAATAAATAAATAAAATGACAGAAGTTAAAGACAAAGAGAGAATTCTGATAACAGCAAGAGGAATTCAAGTAGTAAGTTATAAAGGACACCCTTTGGATTCTCAGCTGATTTCTCTCCAGAAACTTTACAGTCCAGATGATATTGGCAGAAAAGATTCAATGTAATGAAAATCAAGGATCCACAATGAAGAATAATGTATCCATCAAGATTATCATTCAAAATTGAGGACAGATAAAAAGTTTCTCAGAAAAGGAAAAGTTAAAGAAATACATCACCACTCAACCAGTACTACAAAGAATGTTAGAGAGACTTTTTAAGATGGAAGGAGGGATGGGAGAATGGGTAAAATAAGGAAAACAGATGAAGAAATTTAGTTTAATTGTAACATAAAATCAAAAGAAACAAAGAAACAAAACTCATGAACACAGTTAATAATTTAGTAGTTACCTAAGGGTAAGTGGGGAAGGGAAGGGGTTGAGGGAGAATGGACAGGGACACAAATTTATGGTGAGGGAAAGAGAACTTATGCTGGGTGATGAACACATAATACAACACATAAAAGATGTAATGTATAATTGTACACCTGGGACCTATGTAATTTTTACTAATTGAAGTTACCCCAATAAATTAAATATAAATTTCAATAAATTAAAAATAAATTTAATAAATTTTTAGAAGTTATCTTTTTTCACATATAGAAATAACACTATTTCCTTTTAATGCAATTTGCTTGGAATTAGTTTATCAAAATACCTTGTTACTACTTAATATTATATACATATACCTATATAGTAAATTTTCTTATTTAGAAATAAAACACATATCAAATCTGAATAGTATCAGTTTTATTTCTTCCAATAATACATTTTATATATTTATCCATGTCTCATTGAAAATGTTGAATGGATGATGTACAGGCAACCATTTTTTAATGAGGGTGATAGTTCCCTAGGTGGGAACCAAACCCAGGCCGCGGCGTTGAGTATGCTGAAGTCTAGCCACTACACCACCAGGGAACAACCAGGCAACCTTTCTTGTCTCACTCAAAACGTCTGTGGATGCTTTAATTATTCACAATTGATGAGACATACTTTATTCAGAGATAGTCTTTAATTATGTAAACCCATTTTTTCTGATTATTATAATAATTTTCATTAAATTTGATTGATCAAATTTTGAAATTTGATTACTTTCACATTACCTGAATAAATAGCATTCAAATGCAATTATCTTTTACATACAATTGTATTTGGTTTTCAATATTTTGAAGAACTTCTGCATTGGTCTCTATCAGAAACAGAAATCCATAATTTTATATTCTTGTGACACATTTGTCCGTGTTTAAAGTGAAAATAATGCTGGGCACATGAATGACCTAGCTATCAGACCTCCAAAAGAGATGTCAGCAATGATCTTACCAAATGTTAGGGCCATTACAAATGAGTATAGCCTATTTTCAGAGTGTTGGTGATTTCTTCAAGACTGGGACCACTTTTCCCTGCAAGAGAAGAGATGAAGTGCAGTGGCATAGAGAGCAGGTAACAACTGTATCACCTGGTCACACCAGATCTTCCTCCATGACACAGTGAATATTCATCCACTTCCAACAGTGCACAGAGAGCACTGCAGAGACGCCCCTAAGGGTGACCAGTAGGACAAGTTGACAACATGAGCTCAGGTTATTTGGAACCATGCGATATAACCCTGATTATGTACACATCCTCATCTTCTTTTATTCTATTCAGATTCTGGTTTCATGACAATCGCAGTGGTTTACAGCACGTTGAGGAGAGACTGCTGTCAGATGTCAATTGGCTCATTACAAGTTTACATTTAATGCCTTTATTGGATAGAATTGATGGTAACAACTCATACCTTAGAGGTCTAGACACTGTTAGAGAAAAGAAATGTGTAAGGATAGAGTGCCCCTGTCCTAGAAATTCTTTTCCATTGTTCCTCTCTGAAGTCTAAGCAACTGAGAATCAATATGACTGAGACTCTCATGCATGCCCACATAAGAAAAACATGCAAATCTTGCCTCTCCCCTGGTTATGAAGAGCAGTTTTTCTCCTGTACCTGCATATGATGGTGACACACACAAGCCCTCTTGTGTTCTCATTCTTCATGTCCACACCATAAGGGCTGGGGTCTGCTCTAATCTGGTTTTCCCTTCTTGTCACTACCAAAGGTATGTCTCTTTGTATCAGACTATTTCAGGACTGCTCCACCGAGGGTTGTTTTTATTCTGTTTTCTCTGTTTGTAGATGTCCTGTGTCAAGATCAGCTGGTAGAGTCAGGGGAATATGCGAAATAGTCTGGTGAGGGGGTGTCTCTTAGCCTTTCCTGCAAAGCCTCTGGACTCACCTTCATTGATTATGTAATGCATTGGATGCACCAGGTTCCAGGAAAGGGCCTGGAATGGATGTCAGGAGTGAGTTCACCATCTGGATCAAGTCAGTGGTATACTTCATCAGTTCATGGAAGATTCACAATTTACAGGGGCAGCCCTATAAACACAGTCTCTTATAAAATGACCAACCTAAAATCTCAGGACATGGCTGTACATTATCATACAAGAGACACAGTGAGAGGAAATCAATGTGAGCTCAGATAAGAACCTATGCATAAAAGACAGGTAGTCTGGGTTGCAGGGGGTGCTCAAAACAGAAAACATAGAGATCAGCTTCAGGAGCATGTACGAAATGGGGTTGGAAATGGGCTTCCTGATGGGAGTGCAGATTTCCTCAAAACTCTCAGTTGCACTAAAGTACAAATTTTCCTTTTTAAAAATTTCTTTACTCTAATTTTTCATGCTGTCACTGCAGACAACAAATTAATAAGATGCATTATCTGTTCACAGAGGACAGATCACACTATTCACATTTCTATGTGCCACTTATTTTTCACAGAGGTACAATCCTTTTGTTTCAATGTGTTTGAGAAATATTTTTCAAAATAAGAGAATCCAGCTCTATCAAGGTTCTTGCCCCTTAATGCACATACTGTCTCCACATAGTCTTTTTTTTTCATTAGTTTTATACACATGACCTCGCACAGGGTAGAATCAGCCCCCACAAGAATTTAACTGCCCCCGGGTTCTCTGTCCTCCCTACAACACAGGACCCTCTTGTTCCTCATTTACTTAGGTGAATTTTAATCTTCTTCTACCATCTTGTCTCAACAATCACAATACATTTTTATAGTCTCATTCTTTCTTTTTCCCTCTGATAAGGACATTTGTGATTACAGTTAGGTCTAACCGAAATAATTCAGGATAACCTTCTTATGTCAAGTATGCAGAGATTTGTCATATGAGAAAAATTTTTAGGTTCTAATGATAATATTCTACATATGCCTGAGAATTACTATTAAGCCCACCATACTTTCCAGAGGATAAGCAGCTTACCTGCAACTAAGAAACCTTGGGAAAGTTACCCTTCCTGTAGTACTGGTATATGTGTGTGTGAGAGCGTATGTGTTTGAACATATGAGAGATAGTGTGAGTGTGTGTGTATAGAAACTTAATTTTTTTCACAAGTTTGTTTGGATTTTCTGTTTTGAGTCCTCAATGACTCACAAAACAAGGACCTTCCCACATGTAAATGATGACCAGGATCCTGGAGAAACCCCATCCAATATATGAAAACAAATGTTTCTCATTTTGGGGTGTTGAATGTCAGCTTAATTACAGCAGCATATCATGGACACAGCATTCCTGGGTATTTATTTTTGTTTGCTTGTTTTTTTGAACCAAAACTCACTTCTGTGGGTGACTCAGGTAATGAGTTTAAAGAGGCTGAAAGGTCAGAGTTCCCTTAATCCCAGAGACCACTTTGTCCCAAGGTTTTCTGCCTCAGGTGAGTTGCATAAGTCAGGCTCAGGACTGTAGTCCCTAAAGGGAGATTATTCACGTCATAAGGTTCTTTGGAACCTATAGTCATGCACACTCCAAACTATTTTTACAGAGCACAATGTAGACTCCAGAGATACATCCAAAAATCATATAGCTCTGCAGTTTAGCTCTATCACCAACAAAGATACAATTTGTATTAGAGGCAGTGCTAGTCCAGACCAAAAATTTCTTCTTCAAAGAACAAGGGTGGAGCTGGCCTGCAGGGGCCACTCTGGACTCAGAGATCTCAGAGAGTAATCTAGGGAGTAGGCACGTAAGGAATTGAAAAATGGGTTTCTTGCACTAGTTTTTTATTTTTTCTCCATACATAGAAAACACATTCACATAGTCTTTCCTTTCTATTATTTTATTTTTGTGTGTACTGGGTCTGTTAATGTGACTGGGGTTGTTAATGTTTGCATTTGTGTGTGTATTTATATGTTTTATTGTGTGCAATTTTTTAGTTTTGGTTTGCTGATGTACTTTGTGTGTTTTCCCTAGTACATGCTATTGTATGTGTTTTGGTGAGTGTGTCAGTGTGTGTGTTGTGTACCTTAGTGTATGTGTAATAACTCATATATATATATATATATATATATATATATATATATATATATATATATATATATATATATTTCTGATTGTTATCATACTGTTGGTACTAGCCTTATTTTTAGGAAAAAGCAAGGTCTTAATGCTTACTTATAGCATTATCTAATTT
>PVJL010017646.1:0-17755 GCA_004026885.1 Lyroderma lyra
AAAAAAAAAGATTTGAAAGTTGAAAAGCTTTCTTGAAAATATGAGGGAAACCTGAGTAGTGAGATCTATGATGGGCATTTGAATAGACTATGTGCGTTCAGGCCACATTGCTGCTTCTAGGTAAATGGAAAGTGGAAATCCACTTCTGATGATCTGAAATGCCAATGTGGTGGCAAAAATTAAAAAAATAAAAGGAATAAGTATTAAAACTATCGCAAACACAATACCTAACTCAATGATGAACCTAAAACTAAACTTAGTCATAAGTGTACCATAAACCCAAATCTTACCCTAAGTTTCAAAGGAACTAATAATGGAATCTTAACCTTATCCCTAGCCCTAAGTCTAGCCCTATACCTGGCCTATTCTTTAACATTAACCATGAACTCAATCCCAATTTACACCCTTCCACTGGAGTCAAAGCAAACCCTAACCCTAAACATAAAACAAAATCTACTTGGAACATGAACCATGAACATAACCAAAATCCCTAAGAGTAACCTTAAACCTAACCCTGGGCATCAACATCATCTTGACCCTCACCATAACCAGCACCTGATCATAAACTTAAACTCACAACCAACCTTATCTCTAATCACAATCCTAACAGAAAAGTTCACACTTAACCTAAACCTAAGCTTAACGGGAGTCCTAAACCTAAACATACACCTGAAACTTAAAACTAATTTTAACACAAAATCGAACTACAAACCTCACTCTAACCCTCATCCTAACCCTTCATTTCATCGTGCACCAACCATAACCCCAGCATATAACCTACAAGGAGCACTAAACCTAATCCCAATTTCAAAGTAAACCATAAAACAATGGTAAGCCTAATCTTAACAATAACCTTAAATTTAATCACAACTGCAACCCCAACTTTATATGGAAACATAACAAGTACCCTATCCATAACAAAAATCATAAACTCAGCATTACCCCTAAACCTAGAATGTAAAATGAACCTAACACTATCATTATACTTAATGAAAATCATAACCTCAAACCTAAGCATAAGTCAAAAAAAATACATTTTAAATTTTCATCCTAATCTCACAATTTATTCTTATCCTACACTAACACTATCCATCATCACAAAATGAGTTCTGAACCTAAACTCATTCTAACATTTACCTACCTTGAAGCTTACTCAAAACGTAATCCTAAATGTAATATGACACCTAAATGGAAATACAAATCTAACCCCACTCTCATATCAAAATCAAAACCTCACTTTAAATTTAACTTAAAACATATCCCTTAATATATAACAGTAAACGTAACCCTAATCGCAGCCTTTACTCTAACCCTAAATATTTCCACAATTCAGAGCAAATCGCTGCCTCAAAGCTTACTGTAAAACACTACTTCTTAGCAACCTCTCATTTGAACCATGAATAAAACAAAAAGACCTAAACGTAAACAAAAAATCTAATCTTAAACACAATTGGGGTTTTTTTTCTACTGCTAACCCTAATAATAAAATCAAACCTAACCTTATTTTTAACCCTTGGCCTAACTCAAAATCTAAACCATATCATCTACCTAAAGCTAAAACTAGGATTCGCTACAGCCCCTATCTTGGTCTGAAACCTACACCACCCCTAATTGAAAACTAAAAAAATAACCTCAAATCTAATTCTAACCCTAAACCTAACCCTAAATATTATGCTAACCATAGCTATTTACCTGAACATAACATGGTTTTCAAACTCATCAGAAATGAATCACATACCTAAACCTACCCATTACATAACCCGTGCTTTCCCTTAAACCAAATTCTGGAAATAACACTAAGCCTAATCATAACAGTAATTGAGAGAGAAACCCGAACTTCAAAAGTCAATATAACCTTAATCTTAACCCTAAATCTAATGAACAACTGAACGCTAACCCTAACCTTAGTTATAACTCTGAATCTAACTGACACCACCCATCTAAAAAGAGCAATAACCCTAAAGATCAGTCCAACACATACCCTAATTTGTATGTTAACCCTAACCTCAACGCTGAGAAGAAACTTAACACAGGGGCTGAGGGACCTATACTCAGACAAACAGAAGATGTTAAAAGAAATTGAAGTTTTCTTTTGCATTGCAGAAGCTTTTGAGTTTGATATAGTCCCATTCATTTATTTTTGCTTATATTTCCCTTGCCTTTGAGGACCGGGTCATGAAGACTTCTTTGAGTCCTAGGTCTATAAGAATAGTAACAATGCCTTCTTCTATACAGTGTATTGTTACAGGACTTATACTAAGGTCTTTAATCTATTTTGATTAATTTTTGATGGAATATTACTCAGCTATAAGAAAAGATGAAATAATGTCATTTGCAACAACACGGATAGACCAGTTCAAAGAAATTGAAGTTTTGTTTTGCTTTGCAGAAGCTTTTGAGTTTGATATAGTCCCATCCATTTATTTTTGCTTATACTTCCCTTGCCTTTGAGGACCGGGTCATGAAGTCTTCTTTGAGTCCTAGGTCTATAAGAATAGTACCAATGCCTTCTTCTATACAGTATATTGTTACAGGTCTTATACTAAGGTCTTTAATTTTTTTGAGTTAATTTTTGATGGAATATTACTCAGCTATAAGAACAGATGAAATATTGTCATTTGCAACAACATAGATGGACCTGGAGATCATCATGCTAGAGGAAATAAGCCACACAGAAAAATCAAAGAACTGTATGAATTCACTCATATGTGGAATATAAAACTGAAAGCAAAGAAAAAACGAAATGAACAAACAAATAACCCATGGACACACTCGATGATTTAATGATTATTTGGGGACAAGTGGGTTAGGGAGGGGAGAAAAGGGAGGGGCTGGGAGAGGAGGGGGCGAAGCTAAATATAAGGTGATGTATATAGACGTCACATTAGGTGGTGAACTGATTATACATCAAGTTGACAATGCTCAGTAGAATTGTATGCCTGAAACCTATGAAATCCTTCCTGACTGATGTCACACCAATAAGCCTATCAATAAAAATGAATAGAAATAAATAAATAATAAATAAATAAATGCTGAAAAATAAAGAACATGAAGAAGGCACCAATAAATGCAGAGATTTTACATTCATAAATGGGACGAATGAAACTCATTGAAATGGTCATGTTACACAAAGCAATGAACAGATTTAATGGAATCCCCATCAAAATTACAATGACAGGTTTTTGAAAAATTTCAAGAAAAACATCAACAGATTTGTATCGAATCTAAAGAGACCTCAAATAACCACAGGCATTCAAAGGAAGAAAACAATAATGGTGAAGGATTCACACTCTTTGACTTCAATCTATAACACACAATGACAATAATATAAACAGCAGGGTATTGGAAGAAATATAGGTACACACACAGCAATGAAGAAAAACTGAAAATCCAGAAGTAATCCCACATATATATGTGAAGATTGTTTTTTATGGAAAACCAAAAATATAACATGAAGCAAAGAAACCATTTTCCATAAATGGTGCTAGGGCATGGAGAATATCACATTCAAAAAAATGACACTAGACTGACAGTATTCAACATATACCAAAATTAACTAAAACTGGACCAAAGACCTAAACATACTACCAATAATGATAAATTGCATAGAAGAAAACATAGGTCCCAAACCTGTAGACATTGCTTCAGAAAGAGTTTGATGAATGTTACCTCAAAGTCAAGGGAAGTAAACGTCAAAAGAAATGAATGGGACTCTACCCAACGTAAAAGATTCTGCACAGCCAAAGAAACCATTAAGAAACAAAAATACTACCGACAGAGTGGGAGAGGACATTTGCAAGCAATGACTGAAAGGGGGTTAAAACCTAAATTATATAAAGAACTCCTAGAACTCATCAACAGACATATAATCCATCCCATGAACACATGGGCACAGGACTTGGACAGACACTTTCCCCAAGAAGACAGATTAATCAAACACGCAAGAGATGCAAACAAAATGTTTAAGTGCACTGGCTATTAGAGAAATGCCATGAACTACCACTTCATACCTATTATTAATAGAAAGACTATGATCCACAAGACAAGTAATAACGAGTGTTGGAGAGGCTGTGGGAATAAAGAACTCTCATATGCTGCAGGTGGGCATGTAAATTGGCAGCAACGATGGAAAACAGTATAGAGGTTCCCCAGAATGTTAAGAAGAAATATACCATACAACCAAGCAATCCCTTCTCTGGGTATCCACCCTCCAAATCTGAAAACATGTACTCATAGAGATATACATAACCCTGTGTTCCTTGCACTACAGTTTATGGTGGTCAAGACATAGGAACAACCGACATGTTCTTCAACAATTTATTGGATGCAGGAGATGTGGTACAAATACCCAGTGAAACACTACTCGCCCAGATATAAAGATGAAACACTGCCGATTGTGACAACATGGATGGGTCTGGTGATTACCATGCTAAGGGAAATAAATCAAATAGAAATAGCTCGGAACCGTAGAACTTCACTCATACTTGGGATGTAAAAATTAAAGCAACTAAGAAAAATCCAAAAACTCATAAATACAGGCAAAATATTAGTGGTTGTAAGACAGTGAGGAAAAAGAGTGGTGGTAGAAGAGGAAATGGGTGGGTCAAATATAGGGGGAAAGAAGAAGTGACTCTGGGTGCTGAACGCACAATGCAATATATGAATAAGAATTATGTATTATAGAAATGAACACTGGAAATGTAATGTTACTAATCAATGTCACCGTAATTAATTTAATATATAAATAAAAAACTCAAAGCATAAACCTGGACAAAAATAAGAAAGAAACCCCAAACCTAATCCAACACCAAATCCAAACCTAATTTAAAACAGAATCCTCAACTTTACTATAAACTGAACCCAACTCTACATCTCATAATATACTCAAGAAATAATCCTAAACTGAAATCTAATGCTAACCGAGCTCTAGTGGAAAACCTGAACCTTCGTATAACACTGTCCCTGAAAGTAACCCATACTCGCTTTTACTGGAAACCCAACCCCAACTCGAATGGAAAACCAACCCTGACCTCCAAGCTAACTCTCACCCTAATCCTAAAAACCAAATCATAAACTGAAATCTGCACCACATCATTTAACCGGCCCATTTTTAACCTATCTTAAAACCTAACTCCAACCTCAAAGGTAACATGAAGCCTAAGTATATAACTACCTCAAATCATTAACTCACACAAACCCTAACACATAGGATATGCATAACAAAAAACCTAACTCTATCCTCAAACTTTACCTCACTCTATCAATAGCCCTTCGACCCAGAGTTCTCATTTCAATGTTCTTAATACCATAACCACAAAGCTTCTTCTAACCCAATCCAAATTCTAGCCCTGAATCTAACATGAAAGCTATCAAATAGCCGAACTCAAAGACGGATCTTTACACTAACCATAAACACAAGAGTACATATACCTCTCACCCCCACGTTTGCATCCCCGAAAACTAACCATAATTTCAACAAATTCTCTAACCTCAAAGCTCACTCTAAGGCTTACACCAAAGCTGAAGCTGCGAAGTATCTCATCCTTAACACAAGTCCTAAACTTACGTCTATACCCCTCCCAGGGTCTATGCTCCCCAATTCATCGCATTATGCAACTCACAATCATGACAGTTCTATTGTTTCCGGATTGGCTCTGGGGCCGCAAGACATCATAGCGCTTGATACAGCCTCGAGGCCCCGATTGGCTGGCCCTGCAACTATGACATCGCGGTCAGCCAAAGTTCTGATTAAAGGTCCCTGGTTCCTTGCTCTTTCCATGGAGGAGGGTGGGTGCGACCTGCAAGTGCCTACATCAGCCTGGGATCCGGTGGCTCAAGGGCACTCTTGTTGGCACAAAACCAATTCTCCAAGCTGCTGTTCCCTCCAGGGTTCAGAGGTTTTCAAATGGATAAGTTTGATGCATCACTTCATACCTATTTCAAGGCATTCCTTCATCTCCGATAAACCAGAGTAAAAGGGTTGTTTGTTCTGGTCCATTACATATGTACTTTTGTCTGTTTTAACCTATACTTCGTGGTTGTGTGGCTGGGACCATAATACATGATGAACAGGCAGCCGTTCTCTTACCAAGAAATTTTAATGGTGTATAACATGAACTCAACTCTCTGTATGTTCTGTGAGATAGGTGAGCGTACATTTAGCAGGGCCATCCCCTTCTTTAAGTGTACTCACATCACTGAACTGTTTTCCTAAGTGAAGAAGGGAGGCGGCAGGGGGTTATACAATTGACTGTTCAAAATACTAATGTGATTGTGCGTGCATGCCTTCTAGAATATTTAACATAGAAGCCTCTGGTATATTTTTTTATTTATGTTTTGCATTCTACTCAGAATTAGAGTAAATATTTCAGAAATACTCTTACACAACTGAAATACAGAATGGAAACTTGAGATAATGGGAAAAACAGATTCATGCACATTATTATGCATTTCATAGGTGATTGTCCTTTGTGGTTGGGGAGGAAGGAAGGAAGAGGCTGGCACTTGTGTTTGGTATCTTAGTGGGAAGTCATCCTCTCAATCCTGATCTGATAACTGTAAAGAACTTTGAGATTTGAGAAGTTATTCTTGAAATCCTGAGAGAAGCCTGAGTAGTGAGATCTAAGATGAGCATTTGAATAGACTATGTGAGTTGAGGTACCATTGCTACTTCTAGGTAAATGGAAAGTTGAAAACCACTTTTGATGATCTCAAAGGCCAATGTGGTGGCAAAAATTAAAATAAGAAAAGGAATAAATATCATAACTATCCCAAACACAATACCTAACTCAAGGACGAACCTAAACTTAAACTTACACACAAGTGAACGATAAACCCATACCTGACCCTAACTTTCAATGGAACTCATAATGGAATCTTAACCTTCTTCCTAGCCCTAAGTCTAACACTACACCTGGCCTATTCTTGAACCTTAACCATGAACTCAATACCAATTTACACCCTAACACTTGACTCAAAGCAAACCCTAACCCTAAACATAAAACTAAATCTACTTGCAACATGAACCATGAACATAAGCAAAATCCCTAAGCATAACCCTAAACTTAACCTGGGCGTCAAAATCATCTTGGCCCTCACCCTAACCCGCACCTGATCGTAAACTTAACCTCACAACTAACCTTATCTCTAATTACAATCCTAACTGAAAGTTTCAAACTTACCCTAAACCTGAGCCTAACTGAAGTTCTAAACCTAAACATACACCTGAAACTTAAAACTAATTTTAACACAAAATCGAACTTAAAACCTCACTCTAACCCTCATCCTAACCCTTCACTACATCGTGCACCAACCATAACCCCAGCATATAACCTACAAAGAGCACTAAAACTAATCCCAATTTCAAAGTAAACCATAAAACAATGGTAAGTTTAACCTTAACAGTAACCTTAACTTTAATCACACAATCAACCCAAACCTTAAATGGAACCAGAACCAGAACCCTATCCATAACTCTCATCATAAACTCAGCCTTAACCCTAAGACTAGACTGTAAAATGTACCTAACACTATCCTTATACTTAATTAAAAACCTAACTTCAAACCTAAACCTAAGTCAAAAAAAATTCATTTCAAATTTTCATCAAAATCTCACAATCAATTCTTATCCTACACTAACACTAACCGTCATCACAAAATCAATTCTGAACCTAAACTAATTCTAACACTTAACCTAACTTGAAGCTTACTCAAAATGCAATCCTAAGTGTAATCCTGCCCCTAAATGGAAACACAAAACTAACCCTACTCTCATACCAAACTCAAAAACTCACCATAAACTTAACTTAAAATATAACCCTTAACATAACTGTAAACCTAACCCTAACCACAGCCCTTACTCTAACCCTAACTTTATCCCCAATTTAGAGCCAATCCCTGCCTCAAAGTTGACCGTAAAACACTACTTCTTACCTACCGCTCAATTGAACCATTAATAAAACGAAAAGACCTAAACTTAAACACAAAATCTAACTTTAAACACAATCAGACATTTTGTTCTACTGCTTACCCTAATAATAAAATCAAACCTAACCTTATCTTTAACCCTTAGCCTAACTCAAAATCTAAACCATAACGTCTACCTAAAGCTAAAGCTAGGCTTCCCTACAGCCCCCATCTTAGTCTAAAACCCACCCCACGCCTAATTAAAAACTAAAGATACAACCTACAACCTAACTCTAACCCTAACCCTAACCCTAAACCTAATTCTAACCAAAGCTATTTACCTGAACCTAAAGTGGTTTCTAACCTCATCAGAAAATTAGCACATAACCCGTCCTTTCACTTAAACCAAGTTCTAGAAATAACACTAAGCCTAATCATAACAGTAATTGAAAGTGAAATACGAACTTCAAAAGTCAATATAACTCTTATCTTGACCCTAATTCTAATGACCAACTGGATGCTAACCCTAAACTTTATTATAACTCTGACTCTAACTGATACCACCGACATAAAAAGAGCAATAACCCTAAAGCTCAGTCCAACACAAACCCTAATTTGTATGTTAACCCTAACCTCAACGCTGAGAAGAAACTTAACAGAGGGGTTGAGGGACCTATATCGGACAAACACAAGATGTTAAAAGAAATTGAAGTTTTCTTTTGCTTTGTAGAAGCTTTTGAGTTTGATATAGTCCCATTCATTTATTTTTGGTTATACTTCCCTTGCCTTTGAGGACCGGTTCATGAAGCCTTCCTTGAGTCCTAGGTCTATAAGTTAAATACCAAAGTCTTCTTCTATACAGTTTATTTTTACAGGTCTTCTATGGAGGTCTTTAATCTATTTTGAGTTAATTTTTGATAGAATATTACTCAGCTATAAGAAAAAATGTAATATTGTCATTTGCAACAACACGGATGGATCTAGAGAACATCATCCTTAGGTAAATAAGCCACACAAAAATATCAAAGAACTGTATGACTTCACTCATATGTGGAATATAAAACTGCAAGCAAAGAAGAAACGAAATGAACAAACACATAACTCATGGACAAAATCTATAATTTAATGATTGGGGACGAGTGGGTTAGGGAGGGGAGAATAGGGAGGGGCTGGGAGAGGAGGGGGAGAAGCTAAATATAAGGTGATGTAAAGAGACATTGCATTAGGTGGTGAACTGATTATACATCAAGTTGACAATGCACAGTAGAATTGCATGCCTGAAACCTATGAAATCGTTGCTAACAGTTGTCACGCCAATAAGACTATCAATAAAAATGAATAGAAATAAATAAATAAATGAAGAAAGAAAGAAAGAATGTTAGATCGAAATGCTGAATAAAGAATCATAAATTGAAGAAGGCACAAAGAAATGCAGAGATTATATGTTCATAAATGGGATGAATGAACCTCATTGAAATGGTCATGTTACACAAAGAAATGAACACATTTAATGCCATCCCCATCAAAAAATCCAATGACTGTTTTACAAAAAATTTCAAAAAAAAACATCAACAGATTTGCATGGAATCTAAAGAGACCCCAAATAACTCCAGGCATGTGAAGGAAGGAAATGATAATGGTGAAGGTCTCACACTCCTTGACTTCAATCTATAACACACAATGACAATAATATAAGCAGCAGGGTATTGGCAGAAATATAGGCACACACACACCAAGTAAGAAGAACTGAAAACCCAGAAGTAATCCCACATATATATTTGAAGATGGTTTTTTAAGGAAAGCCAAAAATATAACATGAAATAAAGAATCCATTTACCATAAACAGTGCTAGGACATAGGGAATATCACATGCAAAAGAATGAAACTAGACTGACAGTTTACAACATATAACAAAATTAACTAAAACTGGACCAAAGACCTAAACATGTTTCGAATAATGATAAATTGCATAGAAGAAAGTGTAGATCCCAAACATGTAGACCTTGCTTCTGAAAGACTTTGATGAATGTTATCTCAAATGCAAGGGAAGTAATAGTCAAAAGAAATGAATGGGACTTTACCGACAGAGTGGGAGAAGACATTTGCAAGCAATGATTGAAAGGGGGTTAAAACCTAAGCAATATAAAGAACTCCTAGATCTCAACAACAGACAAACAAACAATCCCATGAACACATGGGCACAGGACTTGGACAGACACTTTCCCCAAGAAGACAGATTAATCAAACACCCAAGAGATGCATACAAAGTGTTTAAGTACACTGGCTATTAGAGAAATGCCATGAAATACCACTTCATACCTGTTATTAATAGAAAGGCTAAGATCCAAGATACAAGACAAGTAATAACGAGTGTTGGAGAGGCTGTGGGAATAAAGAACTCTCATATGCTGCAGGTGGGCATGTCAATTGGCAGCAACGATGGAAAACAGTACAGAGTTTCCCCAGAATGTTAAGAATAAATATACCATAAAACCAAGCAATACCTTCTCTGGGTATCTACCCTCCAAATCTGAAAACATGTACTCATAGAGATATAAGTACCACTGTGTTTCTTGCAGTACAAGTTATGGTGGTCAAGACATATCAAAAACCAACATGATCTTCAACAATTGATTCGAAGCAGGAGATGTGGTACAAACACCCAGTGAAACACTACTCGCCCAGAAATAAAGATGAAACACTCCCGATTATGACAACATGGATGGGTCTGGAGATTACCATGCTAAGGGAAAGAAATCAAATAGAAATAGCTCGGAACCATAGAACTTCACTCATACTTTGAATGTAAAAATGAAAACAACAAACAAAAAACCAAAAACCCATAAATACAGACAACACATTAGTGGTTGCAAGAAAGTAAGGAAAAAGAGAGGTGATAGAAGAGGAAAGGGGTGGGTCAAATATAGGTGGAAGGAAGAAGTTACTATGGATCCTGAATGCACAATGCAATATATGAATATGAATTTATATTATAGAAATGCACACTGGAAATTTAATGTTACTAATCAATATCAATGTCATTAATTTAATACATAAATAAAAAACCCAAACCATAAACCAGGCCTAAATTACAAACAAACCCCAAACATAATCCAACACCAAATCCAAACCTAATTTAAAACAGAACCCTCAGCTTTACTATAAACTGAACCCTAACTCTAAATCTCGTAATATACTGAAGAAATAATCCTAAACTGAAATCTAACGCTAAACCGAGCCCTAGTGGAAAACCTGAGACTTCCTATAACATTATCCCTGATAGGAACCCATACTCGCTTTTACTGGAAACCCAACCCCATCTCGAATGGAAATCTAACCCTGACCTCCAAGCTAAATCTCACCCTAATCCTAAAAACCGAATCATAAACTGATATCTACACCGCATCATTAAACCGGCACTTCTCCTACCCTATCTTAAAACCTAACTCCAACTTCAATGGTAACTCGAAGCCTAAGTATGTAACTACCCCTAATCCTTAACTCACCCTATCCCTAACCCAAGGATACGCCTAACGAAAAACCTAACTCTATCCTCAAACTTTACCTCACTCTATCAATAGCCGTTCTACCCAGAGTTCTCATTTCAATGTTCTTAATACCATAAACTCAAAGCTTCTTCTAACCCAATCCAAAATCTTGCCATGAACCTAAGCTGAAACCTGACACATAGCCTAACTCAAAGATGGATCTTTACACTAATCATAACCACAATAATACACATAGCGCTCACCAGGAAATTTACATACCCTGAACACTAACCACAATTATAACCAAATCTCTAACCTCAAAGTTAACTCTAAGGCTAAGACCGAAGCTGAAGCTGCGCAGAACCTCATCCTTAAAACCAATCCTAATCTTACCTCTAAACCTCTCCCAGGGTCACAGCTCCCCAATGCATCGCATTATGAAACTCACAATTATGACAGTTCTATTGTCTCCTGATTGGCTCTGGGGCTGCAAGACATCATAACCCTTGATACAGCCTCGGGGCCCCAATTGGCTGGCGCTTCAACTGTCACATCTCGGTCCGCCAATGTTCTGATTGTAGGTCCCTGGCGCCATCCTCTTTCCATCGCGGAGGGTGGGTGTGCCCTGCAAGGGCTGTCTGTCTGCATCAGCCTGGGATCCGGTGGGCCAAGGGCGCTCCTGTTGGTGCCAAACCGCCACTCTAAGCCTCTGCTCTCACCAGGGTAATGAGGTTTTCATGTGGATAATTTTGATGCATCACTTCATACCTATTTCAAGGCATTGCTTGATCCCAGATAAATCAGAGTAAAAGGGTGGTTTGTTCTGGTAAATTACGTATGTACTTTTGTCTGTTTTACCCTATACTTAGTTGTTGTGTGGCTTTGACTATAATACATGATGAACAGGCCACAGATCTCTTGCGGAGGAATTTTAGGTGTGTATAACATGAACTCAACTTACTGTCTCTCTATATGTTCTGTGAGATAGGTGAGCGTATATTAAGCAGTGGCATCCCCTCCTTTAACTGTACTCACACCACTGAACTGTTTTCCTAAGTGAAGAAGTGAGGAAGCAGTGGGTGGGGACAGCAAGCATACAATGCAATTTGAGTATGATTTACAATTGACTATACAAAATACTAGAGTGATTGTGCGTGCATGCATTCTAGAATATTTAAAATAGAAGCCTCTGGTATTTTTTTTATTTATGATTTGTATTCTACTCAGAATTATAGTAAGTATATCAGAGATACTCTTACAAAACTAAAATACAGAATGGAACCTTGAGATCATGGGAAAAAGAGGTTCATGAGCATTATTATGCATTTCATAGCTGATTGCCCTTTGTGGTCTGGAAAGGAGGAAGAAAGTGCTGGCATTTGCGTTTGGTATCTTGATGGGAAGTCATCCTCTCAATTCTGATCTGATAAATATAAAGAGATTTGAGAGTTGAGAAGTTATTCTTGAAAACCTGAGGGAAGACAGAGTAGTGACATCTATGATGAGCATTTGAATAGACTATGTGAGTTCAGGCCCCATTGCTGCTTCTAGGTAAATGGAAAGGTGAAAAACACTTTTGATGATCTCAAATGCCAATGTGGAGGCAAAAATTAAAAATAAAAGGAATAAGTATTAAAACTATCCAAAACACAATACCTAACTCAATGACGAACCTAACACTAAACTTAGTCATAAGTGAACCCTAAACCCAAAACTTACCCTAAGTTTCAAAGGAACTCATAATGGAATCTTAACCTTATCCCTAGATTTAAGTGTAACCCTAAACCTGGGCTTTTCTCTAACATTAACCATGAACTCAATCCTACTTTACACCCTTACCCTGGAGTCAAAGCAAACCCTAACCCTAAACCTAAAACAAAATGTACTTGGAATATGAACCATGAACATAACCAAAATCCCTAAGTGTAACCCTAAACCTAACCCTGGGCATCAACATCATCTTGGCCCTCACCCTAACCAGCACCTGATCGTAAACTTAACCTCACAATTAACCTTATCTCTAATCACAATCCTAATTGAAATGTTCACACTTACCCTAAACCTAAGCTTAATGTGAGTCCTAAACCTAAACATACACCGGAAACTTAACAGTAATTTTAACGAAAAATGAAACTTCATACCTCACTCTAACCCTCATCCTACCCTTTCACTACATCGTGCACCAACCATAACCCCAGCGTATAACCTACAAAGAGCACTAAACCTAATCCCAATTTCAAAGTAAACCATAAAACAATTGTTAGCCTAATCTTAACAGTAACCTTAAATTTAATCACAACCTCAACCCAAACTGTAAATGGAAACATAACAAGAAACCTATCCCTAACACTAATAATAACTCAGCCTTACCCCTAAACCTAGGCTGTAAAATGAACCTAACACTATCCTTATACTTAATTAAAAACATAACCTAACATGGTTTCTAAACTCATCAGTACCTAAGCACATACCTAAACCTACCCATTACATAACCCGTGCTTTCCCTTAAACCAAATTTTAGAAATAACACTAAGCCTTATCATAACAGTAATTGAGAGTGAAACCCGAACTTCTAAAGTCAATATAATCCTAATCTTAACCCTAATTCTAATGACCAACTGAACGCTAACCCGAACCTTAGTTATAACTCTTAATCTAACTGACACTACGCACCTAAAAACAGCAATAACCCTAAATATCAGTGCAACACATACCCTAATATTTATGTTAACCCTAACCTCAACGCTGAGAAGGAACTTAACACAGGGGTTGAGGGACCTATACTCTGACAAACACAAGATGTTAGAAGAAATTGAAGTTTTCTTTCACTTTGCAGAAGCTTTTGAGTTTGATATAGTCCCATACATTTATTTTTGCTTATACTTTTCTTGCCTTTGAGAACCAGTTCATGAAGTCTTCCTTGAGTCCTAGGTCTATAAGTTTAGTACCAATGTCTTCTTCTATACAGTGTATTGTTACTGGAAATATATGAAGGTCTTTAATCTATTTTGAGTTAATTTTTGATGGAATATTACTCAGCTATACTATAAGAAAAGATGAAATACTGTCACTTGCAACAACATGGATGGACCTGGAGGTCATCATGCTTAGGGAAATAAGCCACACAGAAAAATCAAAGAACTGTATGACTTCACTCATATGTGGAATATAAAACTGAAAACAAAGAAAAAACGAAATGAACAAACAAACAACCCATGGATACAATCAATAATTTAATGATTATTTGGGGACGAGTGGGTTAGGGAAGGGAGAAAAGGGAGAGGCTAGGAGAGGAGGTCGCGAAGATAAATAAAAGGTGATGTAAAGAGAAGTCGCATTAGGTGGTAAACTGATTATACATCAAATTGACAATGCACAGTAGAATTGTATGCCTGAAACCTATGAAATCCTTGCTAACAGATGTCACACCAATAAGTCTATCAAGAAAAATGAATAGAAATAAATAAATAAATAAATAAATGAATGCTGAAAAAAAAAGAAATTGAAAAAGACACAAAGAAATGCAGAGATTTTATATTCATAAATGGGACGAATGTATCTCATTGAAATGGTCATGTTACACAAAGCAATGAAGAGATTTAATGCCATCCTCATCAAAGTTCCAATGACAGTTTTTTGAAAAATTTCAAGAAAAACATCAACAGATTTGTATGGAATCTAAAGAGACCCGAAATAACCACTGGCATCTGAAGGAAAAAAACAATAATTGTGAAGGTTTCACACCCTTTGACTTCAATCTATAACACACAATGACAATAATAAAAGCAGCAGGGTATTGGCCGAAATATAGGCACACACACACCAATGAAGATGAACTGAAAACCCACATATATATGTAAAGATTTTTTTTTGTGGTAACCCAAAAATATAACATGAAGCAAAGAATCCATTTTTAATAAACGGTGCTAGGGCATAGAGAATATCCAATGCAAAAGAATAAAACTAGACTGACAGTTTTCAACATACACCAAAATTAACTAAAACTGGACCAAAGACTTAAACATGCTACCAATAATGATAAATTGCACAGAAGAAAGCGTAGGTCCCAAACCTGTAGAACTTGCTTCAGAAGGTGTTTGATGAATGTTACCTCAAAGGCAAGGGAAGTAAAAGTCAAAAGAAATGAATGGGACTGTACCCAACGTAAAAGCTTCTGCACAGCCAAAGAAACCATCAAGAAACAAAAAGGCTACCGACAAAGTGGGAGAAGACATTTGCTAGCAATGACTGAAAGGGGGTTAAAACCTAAACTATATTAAGAACTACTTGAACTCAACGACAGACAAACAAACAATTCCATGAACACATGGTCAGAGGATTTGGACAGACACTTTCCCCAAGAAGACAGATAAATCAAACACCCAAGACATACATACAAAATGTTTAAGTACACTGGCTATTAGAGAAATGCAATGAACTTCCACTTCATACCTGTTATTAATAGAAAGGCTATGATCCACAAGACAAGTAATAACGAGTGTTGGAGGGCAGTGGGAATAAAGAATTCTCATCTCTCATATGCTGCAGGTGGGCATGTCAATTGGCAGGAACGATGGAAAACAGTACAGAGGTTCCCCAGAATGTTAAGAAGAAATATACCATACAACCAAGCAATGCCTTCTCTTTGTATCCACACTCCAAATCTGAAAACATGTATTCATAGAGATATACATACCCCTGTGTTCCTTGCAGTACAAGTTATGGTAGTCAAGACATATCAACAACCAACATGTTCTTAAATAATTGATTGGATGCAGGAGATGTGGTGCAAACACCCAGTGAAACACTACTCGCCCAGAAATAAAAATGAATCACTGCCGATTGTGACAACATGGATGGGTCTGGAGATTACCATGCTAAGGGAAATAAATCAAATAGAAATAGCTCGGAACCATAGAACTTCACTCATTCTTGGGATGTAAAAATGAAAGGAACAAAGAGAAATCCAAAAACACATAAATACATACAACACATTGGTGTTTGCAAGAAAGTAAGGAAAAAGAGAGGTGGTAGAAGAGGAAAGGGGTGGGTCAAATATAGGGGGAAGGAAGAAGTGACTCTAGGTGCTGAATGCACAATGCAATATATGAATATGAATTATGTATTATAGAAACGCACACTGGAAATGTAATGTTACTAATCAATGTCACTGTCATTAATTTAATACATAAATAAAAAACCCAAACCGTAAACCTGGCCTAAATTACAAAGAAACCCTAAAACTAATCCAACACCAAATCCAAACCTAATTTAAAAGAGAACCCTCAGCTTTATTTTAAACTGAACCCTAACACTAAATCTCTTAATATACTCAAGAAATAATCCAAAATTGAAATCTAACATTAAACCGAGCCCTAGTGGAAAACCTGAGCCTTCCTATAACACTATCCCTGAAAGGAACCCACACTCGCTTTTACTGGAAATCCAACCCCAAATCTAATGGAAAACCAACCCTGACCTCCAAGCTAAATCTCACTCTAATCCTTTAAACCGAATCATAAACTGAAATCTACACAGCATCATTAAACCGCTACTTCTCCTACCCTATCTTAAACCTAACTCCAACCTCAAAGATAACACGATGCCTCAGTATATAACTACCCCTAATCATTAACTCACCCAAACACTAACCTAAGTATATGCCTAAGGAAAATTCTAACTCTATCCTCAAACTTTACCTCACTCTATCAATAGCCCTTATACCCAGAGTTCTCATTTCAATGTTCTTAATATCATAACCTCAAAGCTTCTTCTAACCCAACCCAAACTCCTGCCCTCAACCTAACCTGAAACTTAACACATAGCCTAACTCAAAGATGGATCCTTACACTAATCATAACCACAATAGTACACATACCTCTCACCCCCAACTTTACATACCCTGAACACCAATCACAATTTTAACAAAACCTCTAACTCAAAGCTATCTCTAAAGCTAACAGCAAAGCTGAATCTGCGCAGAATCTCATCCTTAACACAAGTCCTAAACTTACCCCTAAACCTGTCCCAGGGTCACAGCTCGCCACTGCATCGCATTATGGAACTCACAATCATGACAGTTCTATTGTCTCCTGATTGGCTCTGGGGCATCAAGACATCATAGCCCTTGATTCATCCTCGGGGCCCCATCGGCCTGCCCTGTAACTGTGCCGTCGCGGTCAGACAATATTCTGATTATATGTCCCTGGCACCTTCCTCTTTCCATCAAAGAGGTTGGGTGCGCCCTGCAAGGGCTGTCTGCCTGCATCAGCCTGGGATCCGGTGGCCCAAGGGTGCTACTGTTGTCGCCAAACCGCCTCTCCAAGCCTCTGCTCTCACCAGACTACTGAGGTTTTCAAATG
>PVJL010017647.1:0-17759 GCA_004026885.1 Lyroderma lyra
TCTGGTTGGTCCTGTTTCCTATGGCAGTTATTTCATTTCTCACTTCTTTTATGGTATTATTTATTTCTCGTATTTCCGTCTCAATCTTTCTTATGTTTTGAATTTCTTTGTTAAATTGTTCTTTTTGTTCACAGAGTTCCTTTTTTATGTCGTTTATATCCTTTTTTATGTTATTTATCTCAGCTATGGTGTTCTGCCATTAGGTTTTCATTTCTCTCACAGCCTTTAGAATGGCTGCTTTAAATTCTCCGTCACTTAAATTCGACCCTTCCAGATGTAACAAGCTGTCTTCTGTGTAAATTTCATGTTCTTTCTGAGGAGTTTTAGTTTTTAAGGAATTCATCCTGTCCGCTGGGATCTTCCTCTTTGACATGAGGGCTTTATGTTCACCGCCCAGATTATTGCTTTTGTGGTGTCTTGCTGTAGGGCAGACACTAGGTGGCGCTGGGGGTCAAGTTTTGGGGGAGAGGGGGCTGTTTGTTTCTTGTTTCTGATCTCCTAGTGCATTTGGTGGCTATGCGCATATATCCTGGGGAGAGGCCAACAAAAGGCTTTGGAGGCTCTGCCTTCTGCCCTTTGCTGGGGAAGCTGTTTTTGCTAGCTGGGGTGAATGCTAGCAAATCAAATCAGTCTTTCTTCCCAGCTCTTATTCAGTACCTGGCTGTCTAAAGGCTCACACTGCTTTCAGAACCCTGGGGTGCACGAGGAAGTGCACGCTCCATAAGTCCAAAGCTGTGGGCCTGGCCTGAGACAGCAGGGTCGCCTTTGCAGCAGGCTGGGAACAGGAACTGCAGCCCTGTGTAGGTCTCCAGGGGCCTTAGAGCTGGGGTGTTGTCTTTGCAGTTCAGAGTCCTCGCTCAGTCCTTCTACCACTCAAAATTCCAGAGGCTGGCTCCCAAACTCCTTCAGTCCCCAGCTCCCCAGTCTCTCTCCCCTCCCCCAAACTGCGCAGCTCCGAATAGTCAGCAGGGATCGCGTCCCGATCCCGCGTGGTCTGTCTCTGCTCCCTTCCCTCTCCCTGACTCGCCCCCTTCTCGCCAGCCTTCAGGTGTTTACTTGTGATTTGTGGATTTCTCAACAGCCGGTTGAGAGTCCTCTTTCTTGGCTCCTGGATGGCCGTTCAATTGTGTTTTCTCGGAGAGGCTTTAGGAACCTCCTCTCCAGTCGCCATCTTGTCTTCTCTCTGTCCTCTCTTTTTAAAGTAAACTTTCTCCCAATCTGTTGAGCTTCTGTGATAGCTCACAATAAGTGATGTCAGCCCAGATGACCCAGCATGACAAGATTTCTATCCTAGCACATATTATATACTACTGGAGAAAAGTTAAGTTCATGTAGCCCAGGTCTAATCAAAATTAAGGCTGAATGTGGTTGAAAAGGTTCATAAGTGACAGCTTCATAATGCTGATAATACGGACTCCCTGTAACTGCATAGTTGTCCATGGCAGTTGGATCTCTGTCATTATATATGATCATGATGCCAATGTAATACCTTATATCAAGACTTTTGTAGATGGAGTTCAATAAACTACCTATACTTCTCAGGTAATGGGCACAGCTTGACACATTGCCATGTAGAGTATAAGTTGAATGGGCAGCTATAATTCAGCCCTTCAAATTTCCTCTATGGGATGAATAGAGTTTACTGCTGAGCCCGGAAGCCTCACTGGCATTATCTTGAGAAAACAGAGGGCGCCTGTCTTCCTTGTATCCCAATCTACATGTGGGTCCTGTTGCATTGGGGTCTGCCACTATCTGAGAAACAATGTGTTCAAACCTTTGGAAGTCCTTGAGGGGTTTGATTTCATAGGCAAGGTCATCTAACTTCATAATGCCTTCTAGGCCCTCATTGCATGCGTCCACAGTAACCATAGAAAGAGGAACTTCCTCCAGGTCACCAAGGTAGTAACAGTCCAGAGGGACAAAGGGGTGATCCATCTGCATGGCTCCTTGGTCATCCTGAGTCATCAGCAGCAGATGTCTGGGCCAAAACACTTTCTTATACCACATGTTGATAAGGTCTCTCTGGGCCCCAAAACACAGGCTGTAGGAGAGCCAGCCTGGCATGTGAACACCTTTGCCATGGTGCATCTCCTTCCTGGGAATCACCACCTCGGAGAAGATGTAGCACCATGAGGGATGACCCTGAGAACACTGGACTGGACACAGTGCCTCCCAGAGCACAAGTAGCAAGAGGGGCATCTGCAGGGTGACCTGGCCCTCTGCCAGCCTCATGCCCCTGATCAGGAACATGTGTCGCTGAGAATGAGGAAAGACAGTGTCTCAGTAAAGCAAGGTCTGAACTCTCTTCTATGGCCACTCCCTACCAACAAGACACTGACAGAAAACGGGTTTTTTGCACCCTACCCTGAGTAAGTCACCTGAGAAGATTAGGTAACAGTTATAGGATGGGGTGGTGGGTTGGCCTGGCCATTAATTCAACTGGGGTTCAGGTGGCAGACATGAAAAGGCCATGTCTACATATACTAACATGGAAATTTAAAAAAGAGAATGAAGCAGAGACCTGTGTCTATTCAACCTGTTCTATCTTTCCATTAGCTATTTGAATATATGACACGCAATTACAACACAATTACCTTCCTACCAATTCTGTCACCTGTCATACTCCTGAGTCACTTTTTATAGATCAGTTTTCCTTGTTATGAACATTTCTTTGGCAGGTGAAGTTAGACTTTGTTAATTTTACCTTTACATGTGTTAATTTTTTTAAATTCTGTAACTATATGTGTCTTATTTTGGTCCATAGTTAAGGAATTTGCAAACCATATAATCCTTTTGGGTTTTTCTTTGAAGCTTTTTTTGGGCTTAGTGAGTAAAATGTTTCCCAGGATTTTTGCAATGCTTCCTGATTTACAAGGCTTTATTTTTTTTTCTTACCCCTACTGATGATAACAGAAAATCTTCCTTGACCAATGTAAACCCCAAGCGTTGTTCCCTCAATCACCTTTGTGTGGCCCTTTCCTGCCATTTGGTAGTTTTTCATCTGTACATGCCAGTCAGTTCTCAGCAGAAGACACAAGGGGGCTTCTGCTGGTGCCCAATGTGAGAACAAATATTTCACATATTTTCATCCAATTCTATAGTTGTTCAATGAGAGGACAGAAAGCTCAGGTCATGATAAGAAGCAACAATTCTATTTCTTCCATGAATATCTCCCATTTTTTAAAGAGTATGTAACACTCTATTTAAACATAATGTGATCACCAGTATTATTCAATGGTTGTGCCATTTCTCTCTTTGTTTCCCAATGTCCTGTTGGTCCATATTTTCACCCTATTGTATAACTTTTAGATTCTCACATAGTGCTAATGTCCCCTCTAACACTGTGATGGTTGCAAATTCCTTTGCTTTTTCTTCAGTTTTCACAGAAGGTAGAGTTCAAATACTGGACCTATAAATGTCTAAATGTATATGCTTTTCCATCTTGGACACTGCAGAAGGGATTTCCATGGCCATGTAGCAGCAGACATGATGCATGGAATCTGTGGGGTGCCACATACACCTCTACCCAGGAATCCCATCAGACTCTGATCATTGGGTTCTACCTATTTGGGCTAGATGAACACCATCCACAGGAATGAATGGTGGTGGTCCTGTGAGATCTGATACCAACCATGCTCCTGGAAAGTCCTGCAGTAACTTTTGCAGTAAAACTTTGGCTGCACTGTTTCCCTGAGAAACACAGTTCCAAAGGAATTAACAGCAATAAAAGTAACAGTCATTGCCACTAGGCTGGAACCCCACAGTGCGTATACCACATGTGAGTGGAAGGGTCAACAGTGGACCGACCCCTCCAAGAAGAATGTGCTCAATAACAAAAAGTCAACAACTTACATTGTAGTTGAACTTGATCTTTTTTCACTTTTTAAAAATTTATTGGGTGACATCGATTAGTAAAAATTACAAAGGTCCCAGATGTACAATTCTACATTACATCTTCTATGTGTTCATCACCCAGTCAGTTCTTGATACTGCACTCCTTAAGAGTGGCCACAAAAATAAGATTCACCAAGACCACCAAAGTTAAGCAAGTGACATATTTTGGGACTGGAAAAACAATGTTAGCCTTCCAGCCCCTGTAAAACTTCAGACAATATTGATGGGAAGTTTTTGGCTAGGAATGTCTGAGCACTCACCAAGACTGTACTTACTGCTAACAAGTCCCACAGACATTCCATTTCCATCATCCCCTGCCAGGGAACAATGTTGTGGCTGAACACATTGTTCAGCCTTTGTGGTTTTCATTATGACTGCAGAACATACCTCAGCAACAATCTTCAGGGACTTTGAAAAATAAGGTTTACTTCACAGTGCAAAAGAGGGTACATGGCACACCCCAAGGCCACATGGTGAGTGGGGAGAAGGTGAACCTGAGGCTCTGCTTTCATTAGAGTCCCAGTATGCGTTAACAAGGGTTTTGGGCGTTCAGTCTTTATTGGTGAATTTGAAGCATAGGAGTTGGAATTGGGATGTGAAAAAAGGAAGAGTAGGGTCACTTAAGAGGTCAGGAGAGATAGTATTCCCAAACTCATTTTATAAGGCAGAATTACCCCCATACCAAAACCAGATAAGGTCATTCCAAGAAAACAGAACTGCAGAACAGTATCCCTAATGAACACAGAGGCAAAAATATTCAATCAATCACTAGCAAACTGAATTCAACAGCACAGTAAAATCATCATACACCACGACCAACTGGGATTTTTCCCTGTGATAATGAGATGGTTCAATATTTGCCAATCAATAAATGTAAAACACCAAGGTCTTTAATAAAATGAAAAACAAAAATCATATGTCTATCACAATAGATGCAGAAACAGGATTTGACAAAATTCAGACTTACCCACAAAAACTGCATATATCAAATCAACCAAATATATTCATTTTAAGTTTTGGTCTACACAATCAATTCTAACATATGTCCCCACTGATGTAACACATGCTGGCATGTCATATTCAACTTATGTTCTCTTTAGTCTCATTCTATACAACTTCTTCATTGCCTTAGTCCTCAGTGACCACTTGGGCATTCTTGAAATGACTCGTTCAGTTGTTCTTCTGCCATTTCTACTCATTTTCATCACATCCTTCAATGTTTCTTCCAAATCTATGTGACATTCAACTGTCCATGGTCAGAATGGACCGTGGATTATTATCCATTCGCCTCCTAAAAAATATGTTGGTTGTTTCCAAATTTTTGCAAATACAAATAAATCTGCTTTAAACATTGTGTGCAGGTATTTGTGTGGACATAAGTTTTTCCCTTTAGGTACATACCAAGAAGAGTGATCATAAAGTTTATTGTAAGTGTACAATAAACTTCATTGATACTTCTAAAGAATATAAATAAAAGGCATAAAATCATTTTAAATGGGTGTAGTAAAACTTAGAATCATTTAATACAGATTCTTTGTCTTTTATCCTACTTCTTAGGTAGAACACTTAGCTCATTCATTTGTGTGTTTTGCCATTTATTACATTTCCCCCTAACAGATTTTTTTAAGGTGTGAATTCCTCTTCTGTCTGTTCTGCCTCAAATCTATTCCTTCACTTTTAGGATTAACATATATTTCCCCATTATTTGGTCAATGGTGGTTCGGGGCATCAATGATGTGGGGAAGACCAGGCCACCCAGCCCATTCTCTGACTGCTGTTTGATCTCAACTGCCTATGGGCTTGACCATCATGATGCTCTGCAGCTCCCGGAGCTGTGTGAATATTCTCTGAGCATATGTGTGAATGGTTGGAAGTGCTCTGATGTACTAAGAGTATATTTACTTTTGTAAAAATCCATCAGACTATTTTTCAGCATGGTTGTCTCACTCTACATTCCTAACACTCATGAGAATTCCTGTGGATCCAGTCTTGCCAGCATGGTGTGCTCAGGATTCTAGACTTTAGTAGTTGTAATAGGTGTCAGTGATGTGTCATCGTTTTTTTGCTTGTTTGTTTTTTGGGTAGTTCCCTGGTTAAGAATCGAACCCAGGCTGTGGCATTGAGAGCGCCGAAGCCTAGCCACTACACCACCAGGAAACCTCTCATTGTTGTTTTAATCTGCATCTCGCTGTTACATACGATCTTTGATATCCTTATTTGCCATCTGTATATCTTCAAGTGAGGTGTCTGCTCAAGCCTTTGGTCCCTTTTTTAGTTGGCTTCTTTTTTGCTTTTGTAGAATTTAAGACTTCTTTGTATATTTTTAATAACAGTCAGCTATATCAGATATGTATTTTGCAAATATTTTCTCCCAGAATATTGCTTATTTGGGGGGAAATTTTTATGTTTCTCCATTGTTAGGCATGTCTATTTCGGTGAAAAGTGAAGTAAAAGCAACTTTCACTGCCTAAACAATGAAGAACTTGGTGTATAGATGAACCAGTGACAACAGACTCAAAGATCTCTTTTATGTATGATAATAGGGTGGGTGATGGAGGGGACATTTCTACTGAAATATTCTTCTGAAGGACCAAAAATGCCCCAGCAGACACACTTTCCTGACTCACTGAGGAGAACCATGTTTCATGTTCACAAACCTGCAGATCCCTAATGGAAACTATGAGATTTCATCAAGGAGTCCGACCATTTTCTAACCGTAACTGTTACCTGAGATGGATCTGAGTCTTTGAATGACAGTTATTTGAATTATTCTGCAAATCTAGACAATGACTGGAAATAAATGCAATATTTTTATCACTATTTTTTGTTGCTATTATTCCACAGTAGAGATAGACAATTACATTTTCAATAACAATTCTGTAACAATTCCCACCTAATGAAACATAAGTACCTATTACTTGTAGTAAATGTGAATTTGTATCAGACTCCTCCAAGACCACCAACCCATCAAAACCAGGACAGAGCCTTCTGCACCTGTTAAAACTCAGGCTCAGAACTCAGGTGCCCAGTCAGGGGCTCATCCTGTTCTGGATGTCACACACTCTCGCTTTCTCTCCACTGTCCCAAAGCATATGTCTCACTTTTCCAGGTCCTAATCAGATGATTGAGATATGTCCTGTTAGTTCATAGTTCAGCCTACTTTTATTTACTCTCTTATTATCTACATTCAGGCAGGCAAATTAGTTAGTTAATATTTCATTTACTCTATGAAAACTCAGAAGAAAAGGGTGCATCAGGGCTCTGTTCATGAAGTAATATGAAAATGTGGACTTTTCAGAGACAACTGGTTCTAAATCAGTCGATGAACAGGTGACATCACAGGTCTGATGGAGAGTTGATCTGCCCCAGTTCCACAGGTGTGACATCTCAGGGCAGAAATGAAGTAAGTAGTACAGGTGCCATTGTGTCAGTCAGACATGAGGACTCACTTAGGTTTTTTATAGCTCTCAGAAGGTATAACACCACTGATAACACTGATGACAACAGCACCCTGCTATAAAGTTCACACATAAAGCTACTATTGTGATCACGGATTTCTATCCTTTCAGAATGAAATGCAGAGGGGTGAAGTCACATGCTCAAGGCCTCACAGTGAGAAGGGGTGGAGCTGTGCTCTGCTGTCCACCACTACTTACTAATATGATCCCAGCACAATATCAGGATTCAAGGCACAGGGACTTGGGAACGCAGATCTAAGGAGTTTTCTAGGGAATCTGCCCTGTGGGGTGGAATCTTTCCTCCAACCAAGATAACTCATTTCTTCTACAAGATATTCACTGTGAAGGTTAATTTCCAAGAATCACACATGTTCTCTCACCCAAAGTTGTTGAAACCATGTTCACTGAATTCTAAATTCATGGGCAGTGACACAGAGAGCAAAAAAATGGATGCTTCTAAAGTATGTGAGCCTGTCCCCTAAGACCAAGTTACTGTCCTAATGTATGGAAGGGCTTAAGAGCTTCCACAGTTGTGTGTCTGTAGTCCTGAGCAGGGTTGGAATTTCCTCAATGTTGACCCTCAAGGAGAGTCCTGAGGTTCCCAGAGTCTTGCAGACACACAGTTGTGTATACAAAGAAAGCAGGATTAGGGTGTACTGGTCATGTCAACAGTGCTAGGAAAGTGGACCATCTAAGCAGAGTCTACTTTGTTCCCTAAAATAAACTGCATGGTTAGTTGTTATGAATAAATCCAGTTCCACAGCAACCCTTGAATATTTTTAGTAGTGAAGTGGTTTTGGGGGAAGAAATGTTCTCCCATGTTAAGTGAGCCAATAACGCTGTTAGGAATTATGATAAACATTGAGTTGTAGGCAGCTTTGTCTGAATTCGATGTGATTATATACTTAACCATTGTCTCCCTATTTTTAAATATACAATAAACAGGCATTAGCTAATGCAAAAAGGAAATGAATTAGAATGGCTGTCTGAAAATTTAGATGACCCCGAATTTGTGGTACGTGTTTGATAAATTAAGATCTATTCACAGGCCTAGATACACATTTGGTCTATCCCTTAAGGAGACATTGATCCTATCTATATCCTATTTTCTGACCAGCTCCTTCTGCAGTTTCTGGCCTGAAACAAGAAGCCTCTGGCCATGGTGACAAAAACCCCAAAGAGAGCGTTGGGATCTCTGAAGGTAGTCAGCACTCTCCTCTGAGAGAAAGCCCCAGAGATAGGGATATCTCCTCAACAATTTCTCTTTTATAGAAAGGCATCTCCCATATGCAAACCCGCACTTACATCACAGATGAAAACAAAGTGGGCATTTACTTAAATTCAGGTTCCTCTTCACCCTTGAAAATATTTTCTGAAAGTCAAGGACCTCATCTGCAAGAGCATGAATCAAATGTGGTTCTTATTTTTTTTAATTCATTTTTATTGTTAGACTTATTGGGGTGACATCGTTTAGCAAGGATTACATAGGTTTCAGGCATACAATTCTACAGTGCATTGTCAACTTGATGTATAATAAGTACACCACCTAATGTGACTTCTTTTTCCATCACCTTATATTTAGCTTCCCCTCCTTCCTCTCCCACCCCCTCCTCTTTCTCCCCTCCCTATCGTACTCATCCCAAAATAAACGTTAAACAATTCATTGTGTCCATGGGTAATTTGTATCTTCATTTCTTTTTTCTTGGCTTTCAGTTTTATATTCCGCATATGAGTGAAGTCATACAGTTCTTTGTTTCTTCTGTCTGGCATCTTTCACTAAGCATAATGATCTCCAGGTCCATCAATTTTGTTGAAAATGGCAGTATCTCATCTTTTCTTATAGCTAAATAATAAATATTCCATTGTGTATAGGTACCACAGCTTCTTTATCCAGTCATCTGTTGCAGGGAACTTTGGTTGTTTCCATGTTTTGGCTACTGTGAACAGCGCTGCGATGAACATTGGGGTACATAAGTCTTTGCGGACAAAGGTTTTCAAGTCTTTTGGGTAGATCCCCAGAAGGGGGATTGCTGGGTCAAATGGTAGCTCCATTCCCAATTTTCTGAGGAACCTCCACACTTTATGTAGTATTGCTTTGGCAATTCGAGGTCTTTTATGGTTTCATATAAATCTAATAATTCTTTTACCTATTTCACGAAAGTATGATTGTGGGATTTTGATGGGTATTGCATTAAATCTGTAGATTGCTTTGGGCAGAATGGCCATTTTAACAATATTAAGTCTTCCTATCCATGAACAGGGGATATTTTTCCACCTCTTAAAGTCTGTTCCAATTTCTTTCAAAAGTGTCTTACACTTTTCAGTGTATAAGTCTGTCACATTCTTCTTTAAGTTAATTCCCAGGTATTTCATTCTTTTTGTTGTGAAAGCAAAGGGAATTGACTCCCTCATTTCTTTTGCTGTGGATTCATTGTTTGTATAGAGGAATGCTGTTGATTTTTGTACATTAATTTTGTATCCTGCAACTTTACTATATTCGTTAATTGTTTCTAATAGTTTCCTGGTGGAATCTTTGGAATTTTTTATATAAAGGATCATGTCATCCGCAAATAGTGACAATTTGAACTCTTCTTTCCCAATTTGGATACCTTTGATTCCTTTCTCTTGCCTGATTGCCATGGCTAGAACTTCCAGTACTATATTAAATAACAGTGGTGACAGGGGGCATCCCTGTCTTGTTCCTGATTTTAGGGGAATAGGTTTCAGCTTTTCCCCATTCAGTATGATGTTAGCCGAGGGTCTCTCAAATATGGCCTTTATTATGTTGACATACTTTCCTTCTATACCTATTTTATTTAGTGTTTTGATCATAAATGGATGTTGTACCTTGTCGAAAGCTTTTTCTGCATCAATTGAAATGACCATATGGTCTTTACCTTTGATTTTGTTTATGTGGTGTATCACATTGATTGATTTTCATAGGTTGAACCATCCTTGTGCTCCCGGGATGAATCCCACTTGATCATGATGTATGATCTTTTTGATGCATTGTTGTATTCTGTTTGCTAATATTTTGTTCCGGAATTTTGCATCTGTGTTCATCAGAGATATTGGTCTATAGTTTACTTTTCTTGTGTTGTCTTTGCCAGGCTTTGGTATTACAGTAATGTTGGCCTCATAGAATGAGTTAGGAAGTATTGCTTCCTCTTCAATTTTTTGGAAGAGTCTAAGGAGGATAGGCGTTAATTCTTCTTTGAATGCTTGGTAGCACTCGTTGGTGAAACCTCTGCTCCAGGGCTTTTGCCTTTAGTCGTTTCAATCTCTTTGCTACTGATTGGTCTATTTAGATTATCCAGTTCTTCTTGGTTGAGTCTTGGTAAGCTATAAGTTTCTAGAAACTTGTCCATTTCTTCTACGTTGTTAAATTTTGTGGCTTAAAGTCCTTTATAATGTTTTCTTATAATCCTTTGTATTTCTGTGGTATCAGTGGTAATTTCTCCCCTTTCATTTCTAATTTTGGATATTTGTGTCCTTCCCTTTCGTCCTTTCATTAGTCTCACCAGGGGTTTGTCAATTTTGTTGACTTTCTCAAAGAACCAGCTCTTCGTAATATTAACTTTTTCTATTGTCTTTCTGTTCTCTAATTGGTTTAGCTCTACTTTAATTTTTATTATTTCTTTCCTTCTGCTGACTTTAGGTTTGTCTGCTCTTCTTTTTCTAGTTCTTTAAGATGGGATGCTAAGATATTTGCTTGTGATGTTTTCTTATTTCTTAAGAGAGGCCTGTAATGATATAAATTTCCCTCTTATTACCGCTTTCGCTGTGTCCCAATAATTCTGATACGTTGTATTTTCATTGTCATTAGTTTCTATATATTTTTAATCTCATCTTTTATTTGTTCTTTTATCCAGTCCTTTTTTAATATACAGTTGTTTAATCTCCATGTATATGTGGTTTTTTCTGCTTTCCTATTACAGTTGATCTCCAATTTCAAAGCTTTGAAAGAATACACTTGGTATGATTTCGATCTTCTTGAATTTGCTGAGGCTACTTTTGTGTCCCAGCATATGGTCTATTCTTGAGAATGTTCCATGTGCACTAGAAAAGAAGATATAGTCTCTTTTTGCTGGATGAAGTGTCCTGTAAATGTCAATGATGTCCAATTGCTGTAATGTGTCATTTAGAACTTTATTTCCTTATTTATTTTCTGTTTGGATGATCTGTCCATGGTTGTTAGCAGGGTGTTTAAGTCTCCCACTATGATTGTGTATTCATCAGTTTCTCCTTTCAAGTCTGTTAGTAGTTTCTTTGTATATTTTGGTGCATCCTGGTTGGGAGCATATATGTTGATTAGTGTCAAGTCTTCTTGTTGTTGCATTGTGCCTTTTATCATTATATAATGACCATCATTGTCTTTTACTATCTTTTTTAACTTGAAGTTTATTTCATCAGATATCGGTATGGCCACTCCTGCTTTTCTCTGGTTACCATTTGCTTGGAGTATTGTATCCCATCCTTTCACTCTGAACCTGTGTTTGTCCTTACAGCTGAGGTGTGTTTCTTGGAGACAGCATATGGATGCATTCTGTTTTTTAATCCAGTCTGCTACTCTGTGTCTTTTTATTAGTGAGTTCAGTCCATTAACATTTAGAGTGATGATCGATATGTGAGGATTTCCTGTGGCCATTACTTATTTCTTTCTTTGTTTTTGTTTGTTTGTTTGTTTTTGTTTCTTTCTTGGTGCCCAAACTTTGTTCCCTTTTTCCTGATGTTTGTTTCAGGCTGAAGAGCCTCCTTCAGTATTTCTTGGAGTGCTGGCCTCATGCTGGCAAATTCCCTCAGCTCCTGTTTGTCTGAGAAGGTCTTTCTTCCGCCTTCATATCTGAAAGATAATTTTGCTGGATAATTTATTCTTAGCTGGAAGTTTCTCTCTTTTAAATTTTTGAAAATTGGAATCCTCTCTCTCCTGGCTTGTAGAGTTTCTGCTGAGAAATCTGATGCCAGCCTGATGGGTTTTCCTCTAAAGGTTATAGCTCTTTTTTCCCTGGCTGCGTTGAGAATTGTGTCTTTGTCTTTAGTTTTGGACATCTTTAGTACCATATGTCTTGGAGAAGATCTGTTGGGGTCCAGGTATCTGGGGGACCTGTTTTCCTCTTGAACTTGGCGTTCCAGATCTTTCCATAGATTTGGAAACTTCTCATCTACGATTTGTTTGAGTATGCTCTCTGTAGATTGCTCTGCCCCCTCTTCTATTCCTATTATCCTGATGTTGTTTTGTCTCATGGAGTCGGATAGTTCTTGCAGAGTTCTTTCAATCCTTTTGTTTCTATATACCCTCTCTTCCTCTTTCTAAGCTGTTTCCATGTTCTGTTCTTCAATATAACTAATTCTTTCCTCCATCTGGTTGGTCCTGTTTCCTATGGCAGTTATTTCATTTCTCACTTCTTTTATGGTATTATTTATTTCTCGTATTTCCGTCTCAATCTTTCTTATGTTTTGAATTTCTTTGTTAAATTGTTCTTTTTGTTCACAGAGTTCCTTTTTTACGTCGTTTATATCCTTTTTTATGTTATTTATCTCAGCTATGGTGTTCTGCCAATAGGTTTTCATTTCTCTCACAGCCTTTAGAATGGCTGCTTTAAATTCTCTGTCGCTTAAATCCGACCCTTCCAGTTGTATCAAGCTGTCTTCTAGGTAAATTTCATGTTCTTTCTGAGGAGTTTTAGTTTTTAAGGAATTCATCCTGTCCCCTGGGTTCTTCCTCTTTGACATGAGGGCTTTATGTTCAGTGCCCAGATTATTGCTTTTATGGTGTCTTGTTGTAGGGCAGACACTAGGTGGCACTGGGGGTCAAGTTTTGGGGGAGAGGGGGGCTGTTGTTTCTTGTTTCTGATCTCCTACTGAGTTTGGAGGGTATGTGCATATATCCTGGGGAGAGGCCAACAAAAGGCTTTCCAAAGGCTGCTCTGCCTTCTGCCCTTTGCTGGGGAAGCTGTTCCGAGGCTTGTTTCTGCTGGCTCGGATGAATGCTATCAAATCAGTCTTTCTTCCTAGCCTTGATTCAGCATCTGGCTGTCTAAGGGCTCACAGTGCTTTCAGAACCCTGGGGTGCATGAGGATGTGCACACTCCATAACTCCAAAGCTGTGGGCCTAGCCCGAGACAGCAGGGTCGCCTTTGCAGCAGGCTGGGAACAGGAACTGCAGCCCTGTGTAGGTCTCTAAGGGGCTTAGAGCTGGGGTGTCTCTTTGCAGTTCAGAGTCCTCGCTTAGCTCTTCTACCACTCAAAAGTTCCAGAGGCTGGCTCCCAAACCCTGTCCCCAGCATGCAGCTCCAAAGCCCAGCTCTCCTGTGGTCTCTCCCCTCCCCCAAACTGCACTGCTGGGATCCTGTTTTAGTCTCTGCTCCCTTCCCTCTCCTCGACTCGCCCCCTTCTCTCCAACCTTCATGTGTTTACTTGCAATTTGTGGATTTCTCAACAGCCATTTTGACACTCAGGGTCCTCTTTCTTGGCTCCTGGACGGCCATTCAATTTGTTTTCTGGGAGAGGCTTTAGGGACCTCCTCTCCAGTTGCCATCTTGCCTTCTTCCTCCCAAATGTGGTTCTTCCTCTTTCTGCTGTCAACTCCCAAATGTGAGTGATCGAGGATTCACACATGAAGGTATGAAGATTCTATATCTGAGCACATTATTCAGTGTGGTTCTCTCTTTCTCAGGTGTCCTGTCCCAGGTGCAGCTGCTGGAGTCAGGCCCAGGACTGTGAAGCCTTCGCAGGCCGTCTCCCTCACCTGCAGTGTTCTCTGGTTACTCCATCACCAGTGGTTACTATTGGGCCTGGATCCGCCAGCCCCCAGGGAGAAGTTGGAATGGATGGGGAACATATGTACTAGTGGTAGCACTTACTACAGCCCCTCCCTGAAAAACCACACCTCCATCTCCAGAGACACATCCAAAAACCAGTTTTCCCTGCAGTTGAACTCTGTGGCCACTGAGGACACGGCCATGTATTGCTGTGCAAGACACAGTGAGGGGAAGTCAATGTGAACCCAGACACAAACTTCCTACAGGGAAACAAGAAGGCTGGGCTGCAGGACACTCAGGACACTGGGGCTTGCTCAGGACCACAGAGCATGGGACCAGCTTAGGAACAAGTGCATGGAGGGGTATATCTTCTGACAGTTTGGTCAGAATTAATAGTTTCATTCTCCATGATTAAACAACCTCCCCAAGGATTTACACACTTGCTCTCTCAAAGTTATGCCTTGCATTTCCTTTAACACCACCCCTTAAAGGAAGTCACTTAATGCCTTTGCCCAATTAATTACTCAGAAGAACTCCTGATACTTCTTTTGGTCCATACACCAGGAAACATGTCAAATTTAAGAAGACAAAGGGGAAATCTGTTGGGCAATAACCAAGGAATTCAGGTTGTGGTAACAAAGGGACAGCTGTTAACCTGCCTCTATTAAATAAAATGTACAAGTGCCTCAATCTAGCACGAAAAGGAGTTTGGTAAAACTGTTTTCTATTTTGAATTTCTAGAGATTAAGAAAATAACAATGTCTGAAATAAAAAAAATATATGGAGTAAGGTTAACACTGCAGATTAAACCTGAATGAACATAAAGAAATGTAATAAAAATTACTCAAATAAAACATAGAATAGTTTCCAAAAAATAGCCAAGCATCAGTAATGTAAGAGACAATAAAAATAGTCAAGTATATACATATAATGGGAATCCAAGAAAGAGAAGAGAGAGAAGGCCAACAAAAGGTTTGAAGAAATCATGGGAAAATATTTTCATAATTTGATGTCACAATTTTTATGTTTACTAGAAATGGTAAGCTATAAACAGATCTAAGAACCCCAAAGAACCCCCTGAAAAAAGTAAAGATAGAGAAAATTCAATCAAGCACAGCAAAATTAATGTCCTGAAAATCAGTGAAAAGGAGAAAAATCCTAAGAGCAGCAAAGAAAAAGTGCACTCTAAAAGGAAAAAGATTAATAAAAACATCAAACTTCACATGAAAAACTACATAAATCAGAAAAGAATCTGATGGCAACATTAAAATGTTGAAGGAAAATTTAAAAGTCATGAACTTAAAATTCTAAACTAAGTGGAAGTATATGTCAAAATTAAAGAGAAAACTGAATGAAAATGAAATTACAAAATATCAAAGGTTGTGAGAGGTAAGAAATGCAGTGCTTAGAGGGAAATGTATAGCATTAAAATGCTTATATCAGATAAGAATAAAGACTTAAGTTAATAATCTAAGCTTACACTTTAAGAAATTAGAAAAGGAAGATCAAAATCAAGCAGAAGGAAGGAAAAGTAAAGATGAACAGAGGGGTATGGCAATAAAATGGTGCCATGAGAGGGAACTCCAAAAACTCCTCTGGAGATTACATCATATAAAACACCTGTACCTCAACCAAGGACCTTCTACACAACGCACAATCACAGCTAAGAATCCCACTTGTTGCATCAAGGTACCTGCAGTCAGGCAGAGGGTTAAACAAAGGAGAAATAAAAGGGGAAGAGTGGGACAAGGCTGCTCGTGAGTCCCCACTTGGAACTCTAGCACTGGGGGAGGGAGGAGGAAGAAGATGGTGGGAGAGCACTCCAGACCTCACTCAGTCTGTGGGACAGAGGAAAGGAGGCCCACAGACGTGGTGTGAGATACCACAACCACCTCACTTTGGTCCAAGGAGGTGCAGACTGGTCTGCAAAATGCAGCAGCAGGACTTTACTCTGGTTCCCAGAGGAGGGCGAGTAACTAGGCAGTGAGGAGCCACAGAGTGAACACTCCAGCCAGAATAAAAAGGAGAGAGGGGGCTGCACATGTGTTTCTCACCCCACAACCAGTGCAGTCAGAAAGACCAGCATACAGGACAGCTGACTCCAAGCCTCAGTACAGAATCCATGCATGGAGCAAACTGAGAACATAAAGGTGCAATCACACCCAAGCTCCCTGCACTACCCCCAAAATCACAGGAAGAAAACAAAGCTACAAACGCCACCACCCCCAGATCTCTGTCTGCCCAGTATCAGCGCGAACACCAAAGGAACTGCAGCAGCAATGGTCCAGAGAGACTGCCAAAATGAGGAACCAAAGAAACACAGCTCAAAATAAGAGATGGGGACAAATGACCCATCAGAAACAGAGCTCAAAGCAAAGGTTATATAAATCCTTAAGGAACTGAATGATAATTTCAACATGAAGATAGCAAGCATTAAAGAAGATTTACAAACCATTAAAAGGGCCACAGAGAGAGAGTGACTACATAAACTGAAATGAAAAACAAAATAAAAGTAACTAAACTAGATAAAATAGAAGCATACAGCAGTGATTTGCAGGAAAATCCAGCAGAAAACAACCTTCCGTAACAATTAGAAAATAATTTCCAAAAAAAAAAAATGAGGATGGATTAAGATTCCTCTGGGACTATATCAAAAGTAAAAGTATCAGAATAGGTGTGCCAGTAGGGACAATGGAAAAGGAAGAGATCAAGAAATTATTTGAAGAAAGAATGACTGAAAATGTTCCTAGTGCTCACTTCGGAAGCACATGTGCTAAAACTTTTCCTAACCTGGTGAAGGAAATAGACATACGAGTCCAGGATGCACAGAGAATCCCAAACAAAATGATCCCAAACAAGAACACACTAAGATACATCATAATTAAAATGACAAAAGTTAAAGAAAAACAGCAAGAGAAATGCAAGGAGTAACTTATAAAGGGACACTCATTCAACTCTCAGCTGATTTCTCACCAGAAACTTTACAAGCCAGAAGGGATTGGCAGAAAATATTTAATGTGATGAAAACCAAGGATCTATAACCAAGAATAATGTATCCAGCAAGGCTAGCATTCAAAATTGAAGGAGAGATAAAGAGCTTCTCAGATAAGAAAAAGCTAAAAAAATACATCAGCACCAAAGCAGTACTACAAAGAATGTTAGAGGGGTTTCTTTAAGATGGGAGGAGGGATGAGAGACTGGATAAAATAAAGGAAAGGGATGGAGAAATTTAGCTTGATTTTTAACATAAAATCAAAAGCAACAAAGAAATGAAACTCACAGACACAGTCAATAGTTTAGTAGTTGCCTGAGGGTAAGGGGGAGGAGGTGGGGGAGAAGGGACAGGGACACAAATATATGGTGATGGAAAGAGAACTGACTCTGGGTGATGAACACATGATACAACAGATAGAAGATGTACTGTAGAATTATACACCTAGAACTTAGGCAATTTTTACTAATCAATGTTACCACAATAAATTTTAAAAAGAAAAAGATGAACAGAGATTAATGAAACTGAAACAGAAAAATGATAGAGAAAAAACTGAATGATACCAAAGCTGATTCTTTAAAAAGATCTATAGAACTAATCAAACATTAGCAAGACTGACAAAGAAAAATGAAAAGTGGCAAAGTACCAATATCA
>PVJL010017648.1:0-17719 GCA_004026885.1 Lyroderma lyra
GGAGTCGGATATTTCTTGCAGAGTTCTTTCAATCCTTTTGGTTCTATGTTCCCTCTCTTCCTCTTTCTGAGCTGTTTCCATGTTCTGGTCTTCAATATCACTAATTCTTTCCTCCATCTGGTTGGTCCTGTTTCCTATGGCAGTTATTTCATTTCTCACTTCTTTTATGGTATTATTTATTTCTCGTATTTCCGTCTCAGTCTTTCTTATGTTTCGAATTTCTTTGTTAAATTGTTCTTTTTGTTCACAGAGTTCCTTTTTTATGTCGTTTATATCCTTTTTTATGTTATTTATCTCAGCTATGGTGTTCTGCCAATAGGTTTTCATTTCTCTTACAGCCTTTAGAATGGCTGCCTTAAATTCCCCGTCACTTAAATTCGACCCTTCCAGATGTAACAAACTGTCTTCTGAGTAAATTTCATGTTCTTTCTGAGGAGTTTTAGTTTTTAAGGAAATCATCCTGTCCGCTGGGATCTTCCTCTTTGACATGAGGGCTTTATGTTCACTGCCCAGATTATTGCTTTTGTGGTGTCTTGCTGTAGGGCAGACACTAGGTGGCGCTGGTGGTCAAGTTTTGCGGGAGAGGGGGCTGTTTGTTTCTTGTTTCTGATCTCCTACTGCGTTTGGAGGCTATGGGCATATATCCTTGGGAGAGGCCAACAAAAGGCTTTCGGCCCTTTGCTGGGGAAAATCAGTCTTTCTTCCCAGCCCTGATTCAGTACCTGGCTGTCTAAAGGCTCACACTGTTTTTGGAACTCTGGGGTGCACGAGGAAGTGCCCGCTCCATAAGTTCAAAGCTGTGGGCCTGGCCTGAGACAGCAGGGTCGCCTTTGCAGCAGGCTGGGAACAGGAACTGCAGCCCTGTGTAGGTCTCCAGGGAGCCTAGAGCTGGGGTGTTATCTTTGCAGTTCAGAGTCCTCGCTCAGCCCCTCTACCACTCAAAAGTTCCAGAGGCTGGCTCCCAAACTCCTTCCGTCCCCTGCTCCCCAGTCTCTCTCCCCTTCCCCAAACTGCGCAACTCCGAATAGTCAGCAGGGATCGCGTCCGGATCCCGCATGGTCCGTCTCTGTTCCCTTCCCTCTCCCCGACTCTCCCCCTTCTCGCCAGCCTTCAGGTGTTTAGTTGCGATTTGTGGATTTCTCAACAGCCGGTTTGTCACTCAGGGTCCTCTTTTTTGGCTCCTGGATGGCCTTCAATTGTGTTTTCTGGGAGAGCTTTAGGAACCTCCTCTCCAGTCGCCATCTTGTCTTCTCTCCCCTCCTGATTTTTAACTAACACAGATGAATGTAGGACCAGCTTGTTCTGCATTTCCACCCCTCCTGCTGTTCTCAAGGTGATTTCTTCTGTACGCTTTAGTTATAGGACTTATGTTCAGGTAGACTTCAGGTGATTCTCAGTGATGGCTGTTTTGTAGCTTAGTTGTAATTTTGATGTGGTCATGAAAGGAGGCAAGCATATTGTTTGCCTACTCTGCCATCTTTTTTTTGGGTGGGGGAGGTAGTTCCCTGGCTGGGAATTGAACCCAGGCCATGGCGTTGAGGGCGCCGAAGCCTAGCCACTAACCACCAGGGTACCCCCTTACTCTGTGATCTTGACCAAAACCCTGATGTAAAAATCTTCAAGGTGATGATAAAGGTTTAAAATTTGTGGCAATCAGAGTGATCTCTTTCCTTTGTCTTGGATTCTTAAATATTCTTCAACCCTCTTTTGGTTGCAAAATAAATGCCAAACTACCCCACCCCTGTCACTACTGCAGGCACACACACTCATTTTGTCCTTGGGCTTGTGTTCTGGTAAGTAAGTGAGTCAGTCCTGTGCTGCTGCAGGGGAAGATTGGGAAAGAGGAAATTATAAGAACAATGAAGGAAAATAATACTGATAGTCTAGCTTTCATATAATTGGCTTGGCCTTAGAGTCTTGTGGGAGAGAGCCAGTGGCCTCATTATTATGACATTGGGAAACCTAACTTTCTGCTCACCTAAGTTTTTCTTGGGTGGTTTGTACTGTAACTGAACTTCATTCCAATACAGTATTCCTGGGATTTCCTGCTGCCCCCAAAGGTCTTTAATAAGTGTACCACACTAATGTGAAAATGAGGTTCACGTCACTGAACTCAGTTTTGACTTGAACTTGAGGCTTGTACTTAGATCTAAGTTATCAAGTGGAAATGAATTGATCTTATTAATATAAGTAAGATATTATCTCTTTATGTTTTTATTATATAATTTAACCTCTGAAATATGTAAGGATGTGTACAAAGTTATATAAGTAATGCCTTAAATATAATCTGTAAATATACAGCCTAAGTTCTGTTAAACATTACTACATAGGGGGCCAAGAACAACTACTTTATTATTTTTGTTATTTGATGAAGTTTAGATTGGTCAGGCACAGCTCTGTCTGCCTTTCTAAAAGATGAATGGAAGCAAGGTGGATTTTTCATCTCATCATTGGAGTGAAGTATTAAAGCTTATGTTTAATAGATAGTGATCTCTCATTACAGGTCTGAATGGGTTAGTATTCTTGTGTTGTATTTATTTATAAAGTTACTATCTTACTTTACTTGTATTTGGATGGTGTTTTCTCAAGTCAGAAATAACAACTGCATGATTGAAATGTAGAATAAATTTTTTAAAACAAAGACTTGCTTCTTTTACTTCACATCTCTTTACATGCTAGGTTTCCCCCCTTTCCTTTCTTTTTTCTTCTCTTCTTTGCCCTTTTCCCTCTCTTTCTTTTTCTTCCTTTTCCTCTCTGTTAGTTGTAGAAATCCTGCTTGCAAGACTTGACAATTTAGTTTATTTCTGAGCAGATATACATGTTGACCTTTGCAATTAGGAATCTGTATTTTTAAAAAAATCAACCGTGATTTAAGACTTAAGACCATAATAAATTTCAAGTCCAGTTTGAAATCCATGGTATTTGTTCTCTATTATATATATGGTTAGCAATGTGGAAAATGACTCTTTGGGCTAAAGAACAATTCCAAGTATGTCATTTGCAGAGGGTTTAAATTCAGAGATAAGAACTAATCAGATCTGGTTCTCCAATCCCAGGTTTTTAAAAATATTCTGATGTAATTTCACTGTTAATTCTAAATAGATTAGGTAGATTCTACTATGTAATTTGCTATCAACACAGTGAAAAGTGTACAAAGCAAACAAGGACACCAAGGACATGATTAAAAATGGTCGTAAGTCTTGCCCATTTTTTACTTAAATGTGATTAATCCTTGAACCCTGCCTGCAGGTAGTAATGTAGTCTGTTGTTTGAATTCCATCTTAAAAGTTGTTTGTTTTGAGTACTTTCTTACAATTAGATCTTCTCTACCCTACATTTAGATCTATTTAATATAACTTCATAAAATAGATCTCGTAGAGCGTGACTGATAATGTTTGGTCATTTCAGTTGTCTTTTAAAAATTGCTTTTATTAGACTAGCAGGGATCATTAATACCCAAGAAAATAGGTCTCTTACGTGATTGACTATAAAGTTACTGTAACATTTTATAAATAAAGTTATGAATTATAAAATATTATAATCAGAGAAGAATTAGCACCAACCAAAGCTACTTTAAAAAGAAAAGACTGTGTTTGATTATAGTGGTTATAAGAGTACTTTGAGATAGTGCTCCTAGAATATAGACCCTGTAATGTACTTTAATATACTGGTTCCATTGTTGACACTCTCAAGGACAATAGGCATTTACTTATTATGAATTTGACTTACATTAATTCCAGACTAGGAGAGGTAATGCCTTACTGTATCTTTGTCATGTAGTTACAGGATTATAGAGCATTAGTCATCCCTCTTGGCAGTCATTTTTAGAGAAAGTAAGCTCATATCCATTTCTTGTCAAGTCTTTGTTGAAGAAAACCTTTTATAGCATCTTCAGTTAAAGAACTGAACTTAGGTTTGGAATCAAGAAAGCTGAGTTAAAGCTGACGCTTAGAAAGTGACTGTAAAACACTTAATCTAAGCTTTAGTTTCCTTTTATTAATAAGACTCAAATAAGACCATGTATATTAACACTGTGCCAATACATAGGAGACACTTAATAGGTATGGCATTTTTTAATTTTGTTTTTTATTTTTTGTTTTGAGATCTCTGATTTTATCAGCAATTAAAATCTTCATTTGGAGTAGGTTGGTAATTGATAGCCCACTATCTCTCTGCCTCTCCATCTTTTTATTAAATGATTACAACTATATTTTTCCATGAGCATTTTAAAACAAACTAATTTGGGAAAGTTTGAGCCACTACTTTTGGAGGGGAAACAGTTTTTTTTCCTTATTGTTTTCAGGATTTAGTGTTAAGAAATGCAGGTTTTTGTTTTGTTTTGTTTTTTGGTTTATTTTTACTGTATTTGCAATGATGGCTTTAATGTCCATGAGAAACCAAACCCTAGATCTGTTTAAATAAGCAGTTCAGACAATAGACATTAATGACACTTAAATGGATTTTTCAGAGTGTAGTGGAGCCAAGTTTGAGGTTTGGATCTAGAGTTCCTCAGATCCCCGTGGGGTGCCCTTTGACCTGGAGAATGGCTCTTACCAGTCCTGGAGTAACCAGCTGAGAATTCCTAGAATTGTTGTGCTCCCAGCAAGTGGTTTATCCTCCTCTTCTGTCAGATGTTTTCTTTACTGAGCACAAAAACTCCATCAAAGTCATGCTAAGGAAACTGAGAGTGAGGAAATAAAAAGAGAAAAAGAAATATTCAAACATGTTTAGGAATGCTAGTGAAATCAACTTAAGGATGACCTAGAACAAGAGGAACCCAGCTCAGTTATATTTTCTCATCCCCTTCTGGATTTCCTTGACCAAAAAGTTTTAGCAGGTAACCCTAAAGTAGTTAAAAAGTTAAAAAATTTACATACAATAAAATTCTTTTTTTTTCTTTTTGGCATGTATGAGTTTTGAAAACATGCACAGATTCATGTAACCACCACCATAAAAAGGATATAGAACAATTCCATTACCTCCTAAAATTTCCTGTACTGTTCCTTTGTCATCAAAACTCCTCTCTACCCATAATCCCTGGCCATTGATCATGAACTGTATCAAAAATTAGGTGGTGAACTTATACAACAAGCTGACCATGCACTGTAGAATTGTATGCCTGAAACCTATGTAATCCTTGCTAACAGATGTCACCCCAATAAGTCTAACAATAAAAATGAATTAAAAAAAATGTAGGATGGGAAGCACACCCAACAGGTAATGGAACTTTAATTAATTATTGCTAGACTACGCACTCTTTGGGAATGTGGCATTTTTCTTACTTTCTCTTATTTTGTACCTCAACAGAGAAATGAACCAAAAAACCCAAAAAACACAGAGAAGTTGTGATTTTGCAGTTAAATAGTGACAGATGAATACCTAAATTGTTGCTTTTTTTAGGTCTGTGTGATTTTAAGGTTTAGAGGGTTTATCACCTTTGAACCTGACTCTCTTGAAATGGATTCTTTCTGTTTTCATTACAAGGTGAATGGATAAATGACTGCTCTGAGATGGCTAGGGAATATAACACTTTGGACTAGGAAATATGTGAAACACTTGGATTGTTTAAGTTGAATTTTTCACTCATAGACTTCTTCTTTGTTCTTTGTGAGAGGCTAATGAGCAGAGCAGTGGCTATGAGCTGAAAGTTTTCAACTGACTGTTTTATTTGTTTTGAAAGCTTGCAAAAAAAGTTGTTTTGTTGACAAGTTCAGGCTACTTTACCTTCCTGACATACTTTTCTAATTGCTCATTTATAGCAAATTTAGAACAGCTTTCAGTTATTACTTGTGTGTGTGCATATGGAAGAGAAAATTCTCTGCAAATTAGGGCAATTGTTTGGGGGGAAAGAAAGGCTTTGTCAGGTTGTGGTGCCTACTTGCACCTGTGTGTGTTTGCTTAAACTTAGAAGTCAGCCAACCGTTGAGGTCTCTGAGTGTGGTTAGCCATTAATACAGAATAGCAATAATGGATCTTTATATACATTTTTAAGTATTTGAAATTTTTGAAAATTGAGAAAATATTGTTTTAAAAATGAGAGTGGCCTGTTAGGGGAGATGATTACACTCTATACCAATGAGATATTAATGGATTGGGAGGGAAGTCGAGAATTGAAAAGTCCTTATTTGTAAAAGAGTCTGACAATGCCTATGCATAAGATGTGTTTGTTCTGTCCTGTGGCACACCACCATGAGCAAAGTGGACTTTGAATCACAGGGGACTCACTTGCAGAACACTAGGTAATAATAGGAATCTGGGTCAGGTGTTTAGAAGAGGGGAACCTGTAGCTGGGATAGAGTCCAGAAGTGAAACTAAGATGATAATCATTTACTGGCATTTTCTCAAGAGCATGTATCTACATTAATTTTATCTTTTTGTTTGCACAGAGCCTAGCACACTGCTTTGTATAAATTTAGGCATTCATCAAATCTTTGTTTTATTATACATACATAGACCTTTTCCCCACTTTGGCAGAGTACTTACACATTTTAAGAACAGGGTATCTCCAGGGATGTTGCAAGAGTTTTAATATTTTTCTGCTCTTCTTAGGCTATTAATTTGCTGATGAAACTTACAACTGTTATATTCATCTTTGGTATCTTAAGATTCACTTTATGTTTGAAAGCTTCATGAAATTTTTTTCACTTAAGTGTAATTTTATCTTGACTCTTCTCCAGTGAATCTTTTTCACGTCTAAATACCAATGAGGTTTTTTTATTGTAGTAAGATATATGTAACATAAAATTTACCTTTTTAATCTTCTTTAAATGTACAGTTTTATGGCATTAAGTACATTCACATTGTTGGGTAACCCATCACCACCATCCATCTCTAGAACATTTTCCTTTTCCAAGACTAAAACTTTACAACTGGTGAATTTTAAGCTTGTAATTTGTGCTCCAGTACTGACGGAACAAATGGAGTATTTTCTGTATGTGTTGAAGAACTTGTGATCTGTTTGCAGGGAAGAAAAAGAGGTAAAGAGCAAAATTAGAATTCACAGAACAGTCTTTTAAGAAGTGGATTGTAATTATTGAATTTTATAGATAGGTTTTTCTGCTCTTCAATTTTCTTAGGAAATTTGTTCAGAAGTAACAGAAAGTAGTCCTTACTCTCAGAGTCTGTGTGTGTGTGTGTGTGTGTGTGTGTGTGCGCGCGCGCGCGTGTGCGTGCACGCTTGTATGTACGTGTATTTCTGTGGTCTTTGTATTTAATAAGATATATATTTAGAAAGCTGTTTTTACCTTAGGTTTTGTGTTTAGTGCCATTACTGACTGGCTTAAACAATAACAGTTCATTAATATACTTTTGAGGGCTATACCATGGTTATATAATATGATGAGTTCACCCTGTTGTCAGAGAATTTAAGAATAAGGAGTATCTGTTTGTTGACTGAGGCTGAAGTCTTTTATTAATTTGTATCCTTCCCTTACTTATAAGTAAACCATGTAAGAAAACAAACAAATGCCAAACTGTAGTATAGCCTACTTCCCAACAAAATGACTTTAGCTCTTTTCAATCTGCTAAGCTTGAATCTTGTAGCTAGCTATTTTGATGAAGAGGCTATGGCCTAACTGGGTGTGTGTTTTGTTTGTCTTGGTAGGTCTTCAAGTAGAGTTGGTCTGTCAACATTGTAGAAGAGAGATAATGTGTATATACAGTAGTCCATAAACATTTTAGAGACATAAACCTTTTGAGAATCTAATGAAAGTCATGGACCCTCTCTTTAAAAAAAAATATCATGTGAATAGAAAATTTTCATGAAATGCCAGGGGATTTAGGTACTCTATGAATTGTATCCAATTATATATTCCTTGTGGGAGCCATCTGGATTATTAAAGTCCACAGTCAGTATCAGATTCTGTAGTATATTCAGGGATTCTCCTATTCTAGTTTCATCATGGCTTGTGAAGAGTACATAGTAGAAATGGTTGAATAAAGTTGTAACTGGTGCAGAATTTAGTTTTGTACCATTAGTGAAAAATGGATGCTATCTTCACAAGCACATTGCAAGTAGGTTCAAGATGTTGGTAAACTTTTCTGAGTAGCTGAGTTTATATAGCAGATATGCGTCAGAGAATAAGTTCACCTATACTGCATTTTGCTGTGAAAGTTGGATAAGGTTGTATTTCCAAACTTTGGTTTGGCTCTGACTTCTCATGCACTTTTGTCATTTATTTTTTCCCCTCCTTATTTTTCTGTTGTACAGGTATTACAGAAGAAATAAAGTAGGGCAGAATAATGAAAAAATGTTCTATTTTGACTTGAAATAGCTAGAGATAGCATAGTCTGAATAAGCTTAAAATTGGTATCCATTTAAATATTCAGTATGACATTAAAAAATCATTTTACTTTGGTGAAGACTTGTCCTCTTTTTTTCACAGAGAACATGCTCCTTTTTCTTTTTGGGTGAACTTATCTCTTAACCAATGCCACAGAGAAACTGAGTACTATTGGGCAGAAACTCTTGGCTTTCAGCACTCTTGTTCCTACTGAGTCTCCACCACTTTTTATTGCTTTAACTCCAAGTCTCAGAGGAAGAGGCTATTCCTCCTGTTTAAGGCTATTTCTTCCACTGTGCTCAGTGTGTTTTCTTTGTTCTGTCATTTATTCCTTCATTCTCTTCCTTTTTCCTTTAACCTTTCCCTTTTAATAACTTGTTCGACTTTGCAGTTGACATGCTCAGAACTCTTTTTTGTTGGCCATAATATATAATCCCTCTTCCTTTTACCAAACCATCCAGTGCTTTTCTTGTTTCCTGTCTGATTGAATGATATCATATGTATCCAATATAGAAATCTATCATGCTAAGAAATTTGATAGTTGTGTAATGATCTAAGTGTATAAGTAGTATAGTAAGTAAAATATTGTGTGTGGTGGAGGAGTATACATAATATTGTAAAATGAAAATGCATGTATTAATAAAAACAGAATGTAAGAACTATGGAGATTCTTATTTCTTGGGATAGTTTGAAATTTGTAATGTCTTAAAATAGAGGTGAACTAAATAGTCTGATAAGACTTTTTACCAACTTTACTACATATACTAGTGCATGACAGCTCACTGGGAATTTTCAAAAAATTTTGCTGTCTTTATCTTCAAAAGAAATTGAACATTTATGCTCAATATCTATATATTTGTGTTTATAAATTATATGTGTATCATCTTATTAACTCATTGGTTCTAAACTTTTTTGATTGTCACCTATCTTCAGTAAAATATTTTTGTGAATACCTGTATACCATATATATATATGTAATTTACTTATATATTATATACATATGTGCTATTCTCATTAGCTGCTATCTTAAGGCAGGCCATATATTTAGAGGAGAGAGCCATTGTTAATAATGCATTTAAATTCCTTTTCAAATAGTCTTTTTGACAATTTCAAATTTGGGGGGTTATTTTCTATCAGATCTGCTTTGGTCATCCTTATACTTACCACATGATGTGTTTGGCAAGGGATTTTTATCAGGTGTATCAGTTACCTATTGCTGTTTAACAAACCACCCCATAACTTAATGGCTTAAAATAATACTGACTTATTATTTCTTATGAGTCTGTGGATCAACACGTCAGGTCCGGCACAGCAGAGAGTTTGTCTGCTGGCCTCACCTGGAGTCACTCGGTGGTTGGCTGGCAGGTGGTACCAGCTGTTGTTGTCTTGGTTCTCTACATGGCCTCTCATTCCTCAGTTGACTGAACTGTGCTTCCTCATAGCATGCTGGTCTTAGGGGTCAGATTGAGAAAGAAAGAGAGGCAGAGAGAGAGAGAGAGAGAGCGAGCAAGCAAGCTGAACCTGTTAGGCCTCTTAGGATCTAGACCCTAGAATTTGACAATGTCCATAGCATTCTATTAGCCAATGCAAGTCACAAAGCCTCTCCAGATTTAAGAGAGTAAGGAAATGATCTCCACTTCTTGATAGGAGAAGCAGCAGTATCAGATTGCCCAGGGGTATGTGCACAGGGAGGCATAATTCATTGGGGACCAATACTGTAATGGTCTTATAACACTAGGATGAAACATGTATTAATCTTATTGTTTTCTTCTTGTTTGCATGTACTAGCATTATTAGTATTATTTTCAGTTTCTTTCTAGGAATATGTTAAAACCATATGTCCATTTTCTAAAAATTTAAAACTAGATAATATAATGTGATTTTCTTTAACTGAGCATATGTGATCTACAATACATTACAATAAGCTGAAAGAAAATAAACCAATGAGGGTATTATATCAACCAGTCTATACTATCTTTCCTCAATGTAGTATATCTTGGATTACATATGTGGTACATGACTCTCTGACACAAAGAGAATGAAGGTGCCAGTGTCATTTCTTAAATCAAATGTTAGTAAAACTTAGTGTCTTTCTTTTTTTTTTTTTTTAAGACAAAAATAAATGTAACTACTAATGGACTGTTTTTCCTTAATATTGTAGGTAGACACACCAAGTTTGGAAACCACTGGTCTAACTGATAAGGAATAGTATGTGCCATGAGTCTGTGGCCCTGGTTTGCCTGAGAAATCATTGATTTAGTGTGGCATTCTGCTGCGTTAGACTACGCCTTAGAGACCTTCTCTTTGTAGTGATTTAGGCTGTCCTTCACAAATAGACCATAGGTGGCACATGAGATAAACTGTGTTTGTTGTTCTGGTTATAAGAAATTAATACTACTGGTGGAAGAGGTAGAGTTTTTATATTTATAGTTGGCATTTTAGGAAAGCTCTCATCAGCAGTGTGTGTGTATTTGCGAGTTTGTGTGAGGGAGTTGGGGAGATTATGGCCTTCCATTTAGTAGTATATCTTCTCTTAAAAATCAATGGTAACTAACTCTCCTTTGGTTTCTATATGCAAAGAAGAACTTTTAACTTGTGTTTGAGTGGGAGATGAAAACAAGAGTTTATTTCTAATTTATGATGTTTGTTTTAATTCTCATGACAAAATTCAGTTCATGGTTGCATTTTCCTTACGTATGTGAATTTGCTGATATGAGTTCTTTAGCTTTAGATACATGGTTGTCCAATTGTACTGCTGGAGCTTTGAGCTTTTACTAAGGAGTTTAATAAATTGAAAAGCCTTGTTAAAATTCCAGTGTAGACATAGCTACTTCTCTCATAGCTGTGCTTTTCTGTATCCTGGTGACTACAAAGAATGCTTCTTCCATGCAGCCAGCAGGATTAACAAATAGGCAAGCTGAACCCCAAGGCATTCAGCTTTCTTTCCTGCTTTGACCCTATAACCTTTCCTCTGGTTGGCAATGTGCTGGTGTTGACAGTTCTCCTGGTTCAGCCAGAGGTGAAAGATAATTGCTTGTGGAGTAGCGGCTGGGATGGTATGTGTTTTTGCAGCAAGCACCCCCACCCCTGTCCCCAGGCAAAGCTTTGGATCTGGTGCACATTTCAAAGCATGTGTTAAACTTTATGTGATACTGATTAAAATGGAGGGCTCCAGGGTGAATTGGCAGAGCCCCACAACTGCATCTGCCAAATGACATACAGAGAAATGTCTTGCTACAAATGGAAGGACTGAATTCTGTCTATCCTAGCAATATGTAAGTCTGCAAAAGGAAAGGTGACCCTGAACATGTGTACATACTTGTACACAGCCTGGGATTCTTTTAGCAACTCCTTTGCTCCAGTGGCATTTTAGCAGGAAAGAAAACGTTTTCATTCTCCTTCTCTTTTAAAGAACAATAGCAAAACTTGTATGGAAATAATAATTTGCATTACCATGTCCTTCATTTTGCCATTTCTACTGAACATTTATGAAAAACCTAACTTGGACCAAAGACATGGAGGTGGAAGAATTATCTGCCTCCTGAAGCTGTATTTGTGGGTCATTGGGATGAGATCTGTGAAGTTCATTCTTGAAGGAAGTAAGCTCTTATAAAGCTGTTGAGTTTGTATCCAGAGCTTTTTAGGGTCCCAAGTGTCCTCAGGATTTCTTTCTAAAATGAAGTATGTATTTATATTATATGCATAGATCATCACTTCCTCAAAGGCAACATAGACATTAGTATCTCAGGTCACATTTCCTTAGACTTCTTGCCCTGCTTTTATAATGAGGAACATCATAAAGAACATCAGTTCTTTAAAGGGAGTTAGACATTTTGTTAGGAAAAGGTTAGGAATTTAGAGGAGTGACAAGGATACGTGGCACACATGTGGGGAAAAAGTGAATAGAATAAGGTTGAAGAGATTGGTGGAAAGAGGAGGGTGAATAGAGAGATCAGCCAGACTTCTAATTCATGGGTGAACCAGAGGGAACAGATGTAAGATGAGGGATTACAAAATGTGGAGTGGGTATGAAATATCAATAAAAAGCAGCCACAATTATATTGATTTATGGATTTAAATGACCCCTCTAAACATTGATGTATTTTATCACATTCAATCCCTGCTCCAGGGACTGAAGAATTGTTTGATCCTTTGCAGAAACCCTTTGTTTTTCAGAATGGCTCAAAAGAGGCTTTGGGGACTCACTATGGGACTTCGTTATCATCTAGGTTTTACTTAAGGTGGGGAGGTATACCTTGAACATCTTCATAGCAAAGTAGAGCAGTGTATAGCAGATCCTAGATTAGGTAAACAAATACATTTCATTCATAAGAACTTGCTTTTATAAATTCTGTGTTAAAAAGAGCAAGCTTTATACGTATGGATATACAGTAGACTCTGGGTTACTTGAGAGTGCCAGTTGCTTGAGTTCCAGTTAATGGAGAGTCCACTTACATTTATCTCCATGGGTGCTGATTAATGGAGGGTCGACTGTATTCTGGTTTTCCAGGTGAGACCATCAGATCTGTTTTGCTTTTAAGTGTTTTCTGTGATATATCATATTTCTCTGTTAAATCAGGTTTCTTCTTTTCCTCCTCCTCCTCCTCCTCCTTCTTTGTTTTTCTTTATTCTTTTGAAAGAATGTACAGGGAATGAAAAGAAAAAATGCTGGCTGTTTGCCTACCATTATTGAATTTCATGCAGTTTCTCTATTTTCCTCTGGTATTAAAGCTCAGTGTTTCAGTCATGAAGACACTTATTTCTAAATAGTATTTTTGACTAAAGTTTTGTTAAGAGTGATTTGGGGTAGGAGGTGGATAATGTGTTTTTTTCTTTCCTAGAGTCTTGGTTGGGCCAAATAGAGTTTACCCTGAGGATATTAGTGCTGACTTCATGTAAAAGAAGTTTGAAACTTAAGATTCCACTTAGTTTCCTCTCCTGGGCTTTTGTAGAATATTTTGCACAGAGAGAAAAATGCAGCTGGAACGTAGTCAGCCACTAAAACTTAGCGAATGTGACTTCCTTCTAAGGATCATCTTAGAGTTACAAATGGGTCCGTTACTAAATGGAAGCTTTGCCTTAGTTAAAGCAATCTTATTTGATAAAGAACACTATGAAAAAAGAAGAAGATTCTACACACACGTGTGTGTGTGTAGTAAAAGTTGTAAAAGAGAAGGCGGAATAATCGAAAAAGAATTTGGAATTTGTCAATAATTATGTAGTATTATTCCCTTATAGCACTTTAATCTCATGAATTTATTTCATGTCTGAAGGATTATCCTTGTTTAGTAATATCCCAGAATTTGAATACAGTTTTTAAAAAACGTTAATATCTTGATGTTTTGCATTTTGTTTAGTATTTCAATCAATAACTACCTATTTGAGTTTGTATTAAAAAAAACAAGTCAGTATACCATACATCAGATGGTGCTACTTGTATGGAGAGAAATCAACCAGAGAAGGGTGAAGGATTAGCTGTTCATTTCAGGTTGGATAGTGTTTAGTCCTTTAGTGTTCTATAGTTAGACATCTTTACTATTCTATAGTTAGACAGTTAAAAATTAATCTTGATAGATTCAAGATTCATTGTCTCTTCACATCAGCTGAAACTGATTGGAGTTTTGTTTGAGTTTAGACTATCTTTGGGTGGTAGCACTTAATGCTTCTGCTTTTTCAGTAGCCCAGATTCTGACTATAAACAACTGTTTATTAAGTAAATGGTCATAACATTTTGTATTTGTTTTTGTCTTTCATAGTATCTTTGGCTTGTGTAAAGCTAAATACAATAGTATCTGATTTAATCCTCATCAAAATGTTAGCAAACTGAATTCTGCAGTACATTAAAAATAACATATCCCATTATCAAGTGAGATTTATTCCTAGTATGCAAGGTTGGTTCAATATCTGCAAATTAATTAATGTGATACACCATATAAACAAAATACAAATTATATGGTTATATCAATAAATGCAGAAAAGTATTTGACAAAATCCAGCATTCATTTATGATAAAAAATTCTCAGCAAAGTTAGAATAGAGGGAACATACCTCAATATAATAAAGCCCATATATGACAAACCCACAGCTAATATACTCAGTTGGGAAAAGCTAACAGTATTTTCCTTAAGATCAGGAACAAGATAAGGATAACTACTTTCACCACTTTTATTCAATATTGAAAGTCCTAGGCACAGCAGTCAGACAAGAAAAAGAAATAAAAGGCATCCAAATTGGAAAGGAAGAAGTAAAACTGTCATTTGCAGATGACATGATACTATATATAGAGAACTCCAAAGATTCTACCCCAAAACTATTAGAACTGATAAATGAATTTAGTAAAGTAGCAGGATACAAAATTAATATTCAGAAATTGGTTGCATTTTTTAAAATAAGATTTGTTCAACATTTGGAGAAAATAAATTCAGTTTAATAAGACTCATAGTTAACCACAGGAGAAATTGCTGAGTCAAAAGAGTGTCTCTTGATAGGAAAAACCTTCTTTTTTGGTATGAAAAACCATTTTCAGTAAAGCCTTTTGATTATACAAAAGCAGACAAGTTATTAACAAAACAAGTAATCCAAAAAAAAGTAAGTGGTATCAGGAAAAAGAACAAGGGTTCCTTCCGTGTGTCACCTTTCCAGCATTCTTTATCACTCCACTCACTCCAAATTCCATTATCTGAGCAATAAATATTCACTTTGTTTCTCACTACAAAGCATAATTGTTGGCTTTTATTTGATGTTCTTGTGGTGCGGATTTCATTTTCAAAAGTTGTAGTCACCCAGGTAGAATCATCTTCTGTGAACATTTTATATATATATATATCTCAATAAAGAACTATCAGAAAGAGAAATTAAGCAAACACTCTCATTGCATCCAAAAAAATAAAATACCAAGGAATAAATTTAATGAAGGAAGTGAAAGACCTGTACTGAAAATTATAAGACATTGAAGAGAGAAATTAAAGAAGATACAAATAAATGGAAACATACACTATGCTCATGGATAGGAAGAATTAATATAGTTAAAATGTCCATAGATTCTATAGAATTCATTGCAGTCTATAGATTCAGTGTAATCCATATCAAAATATCAATGACATTTTCCACAGAACCAGAACAAATCCTAAAACTTATGTGGAATCACTGTAAACCCCAAATATCCACAGCAATCCTGAGAAAGGAGAACAAAGCTGGAGGTATTATGCTACCTGATACCAAATTATCCTACAAGATCATAGTAATCAAAATAGCATGGTGTTGGCATAAAAACAGACACATAGATCAATGAAACAGAATAGAGAGTCTAGAAATAAACCCATGCCTATATGGTCATTTAATCTATTTTACAAAGGAAGCAAGAATATGCATCGGGGTAAAGGCAGTCTATTCAGTAAATGGTGCTGGGAAAATGGGACAGAAGAATGAAACTGGACCACCTTCTTACACAATATACAAGAATAAAGTCAAAATAGGTGATAGACTTAAATGTAAGACCCAAAACCATAAAACTCCTAGAAGAAAATATGGGAAATAAACTCTCACACATTACCCTTACTAATATTTTTACTGCTATATCTCCTCAGGCAAGGGAAACAAAAGAAAAAAATGAACAGATGGGACTACATCAAACTAAATGTTTTTGCACAGCAAAAGAAACCACCAACAAAATAAAAAGATATCCTACTGAATGGGAGAAGATATTTACCAATGATACATCTGATAAGGGGTTAATATCCAATGTATATAAGGAACTCAAATAACGGAACACCTAAAAACTAACAATCCAATTAAAAAATGGGCAGAGGACCTGAGTACACATTCCTCCAAAGATGGCCAGTAGACATAAGAAGAGGTGCTTAGCATCACTAATCATCAGAGAACTGCAAACAAAAACTACAGTGAGATAGCACCTCACAGCTGTCAGAGTGGCTATCATCAATAAATCAACAAGCATCAAATGTTGGGGAAAAGGGAACCCTCTTGCACTGTTGATGGGACGGCAAGTTAGTGCAGCCACTTTGGAAAGCAGTATGGAGCTTTCTTAAAGAATTAAAAGTAAAACTATCTTATAACCCAGCAGTTTCACTCCTGGGATAAAGAAAGTGTGGTACATATATGTAAATAGAGTTTTACTCTGCCATAACAAAGAATGAAATCTTATCATTTGCAACAACATGGATGGACCTAGAGGGTATTATGCTAAGTGAAATAAGTCAGACTGAGAAAGACAAATACCACATGATCTCACTTATATGTGGAATCTAAAGAACAGAATAAAGGAACAAGCAAAACAGAAATAGAGTTATATATACAGAGAACAAACTGATGGTTGCTAAATGGGAGGGAGGATGGGGAGGTGAAAAAGGTGAAGGGATTAGGAAGTGCAAATTGGTAGTTACAAAATAGTCACGCAGATGTGAAATATAGTCAATAATATTGTTAAAACTACGTTTAGTGTCAGATGGGTATTATACTTATTGGGGGATCACTTCGTAAATTACATAAATGTCTAACTGCTATGCTGTACACCTGAAAGTAATATTGAATATCAACAATAATTAAAAAAAATAGTCATGGGGATGTAAAGTACAGCTTAGGGAATATAGTCAATGGTATTATAATAGCTATGTATGGTGTCAGATGGAATAGATTTGTTGGGGTTATCACTTGTGAGGTGTAAATGTCTAATCACTATATTGTATGCCTGAAACTACTAATAAAAAAAATGTCCAATTAAAAAAAAAGTTGACACTTCAAGATTAAAGAAGTTTTTTGTGCATTACCAATTTATATATTAAGTCAAGAAAAGATTTGAATACTTTTCCTATTTTTGTTACAGTTGACATCTCTGATAAGCTAACTCATTTTTAGCCAGTTTGGTAGACACTTTTGTGTTCTAATTTAGTTCAGGGCAGGAAAGTTTTTTTTTTTTTTTCATTTTATTTTTTTAATTCATTTTTATTGTTAGACTTATTGGGGTTAGCAAGGATTGCATAGGTTTCAGGCATACAATTCTACAGTGTATTGTCAACTTGATGGATATTAAGTTCACATTAGTGACTTCTCTTTCCATCACCTTATATTTAGCTTCCCCTCCCTCCTCTCCCATTCCCTCCCGTTTTTCCCCTCCCTAGCCTACTTGTCCCCAAATAAACATTAAACTATTGATTGTGTCCATGAGTTATTTGTTTGTTCATTTCTTTTTTCTTTGCTTTCAGTTTTATATTCCGCATATAAGTGAAGTCATACAGTTCTTAGTTTTTTCTGTCTGGCTTATTTCACTAAGCATGATGATCTCCAGGTTCATCCATTTTGTTGCAAATGGCAATATTTCATCTTTTCTTACAGCTGAGTAATATTCCATTGTGTATATGTACCACAGCTTCTTTATCCAGTCATCTGTCGCAGGGCACTTTGGTTGTTTCCATGTTTTG
>PVJL010017649.1:7152-17890 GCA_004026885.1 Lyroderma lyra
GTGTGTGTGTGTGTGTGTCTGTGTGTGTCTGTGTGTCTGTGTCTGTATGTGTGTGTCTATGCGTGTGTGCGTGCCTGTGTGTGTGCGTGTGAGACCAAGGCTGACAGACACAGGAAGCAGAGGGAAAGACCGACGGGCCCCGTCCTCACCCGGGCTCCGAGTCCCCAGTGTCCAGCCCGTGGCTCTGCCCGTTCCTGGCGGCGCCCGGGAGTGTCCCGTAAACACTCTGTGAAGACGGGGCGGAGGGTCTCCTAAGGGGTAAAGGAGAGCATGGAGGAAGGGAAGCTCTCGGTGTCCCCACAGTTATCTAACAGCCAACAGCCGCATTTGCTCTCTCTGATGGCGCGTGTGCTACTGCGGTTCCTCTTCGTTCAGAGCAGACCGTGGTGGGTCCTTTCAGGGGCCCTGTGCTGGGGGGCTTGTCAGTGGACGCAGCCCCCCAGCTCCGGGCGGGGACCTCTGACACAGCAGTGTCCCCAAGAGCTAGAGCAGGAGGCCCCCGGGGGAGTTTGCTTGGCCGTCCCCGTGAGACAAGTTCCAGAGGAGCCGCCTCCCGGGCTCGGTGGTGCAGGGAGGCTCGGGCCCCACGGCCATGTGGCCTGGCAGCCTGGTCCTCGGGGTGTGGGGACTCCCTTCTCCCCATCGTGGTGGCGTGCACACAGCCCCCCAAATCCTCGCCGCGCCCTCCGGCGGCAGCACATTTTCATGAATTCCCGTGCTCCCCTTTAACAAACGTGTCGCCTAGCTTGAAATACCCCGTCCGGGGCGGCATGTGCCGTGATTTGTGATTCTTGATGACACGAGTTTCTTAGTTATGTCGCAGTGCCCACCGAGTGGCAGGTGCGGCGTGGCGGCCCCGGTCACGGTGACTGTCCCGCCTCGTCCAGGAGAGGAAGGCGTCCCACAGGACTTGGTTTCCTCTGGCCAGTCAGCCTCCTGCAGAAACCTGCCACTGAGCTGATGGGGAAATGGAGCAGCTGGCGGTGACGAGGGACATGTCACGACGGGCCAGACACTGGCTGTGGGGGGGCATGGGGACCGCACAGCCCTGTCACCACCCAGCCCCCCGGGATGCTGGCTGCTCCGACTGCAGGAGTCCGCTGGCCTTGACCTCTGGGAAGAACCACGCTCGGCGGAAACCAGTGCGCTCGCTGACAGGAAGGGGACCAGGCGGCCACCCTGACCCCGCTTCGCCAGCCTAGAAGGCCAGGGCGGGTCTGTGGCCAGCATAGCTGGGCACACACACGGCCTTTGGGGTGCAGCCCCCCCCCGTGTCCCCGCTCTGTTTGTCACCGAGTCCCGCTCGGGCAGCCTCGCTCTGTGACCAGGTGACCATACCAGCTGGGCACCCCGAGGCCAGCGGCCATGTGCATTGCCCGGCTGGGAGTGCTGTGGGGGGGCGGGGGGGGGGGGTGCTGCTGGGCTGCGGATCCAAGGGCCCCGGACGGGGGCTTGAACGACGGGGACGGCTCTCCTCGCGGTCCCAAGGCTGAGAGTCCAAGGTCACTGTGCCACAGGGCCGGTCTCTCCAGAGGCCTGGCTCTCCCTGTGTCCTCTCCCCAGGTCCCCACACGGTCGTCTGTGTCCCGATCTCCTCTGTGACACTGGATCAGGGTCTGCCCCGCAGGACCTTGCTTTGCCTTGATCCCCTCTGTAAAGGCCCATCTCCACATACAGTCCCATTGTGGGGTCCTGGGGGTGAGGCCCCCTGTGGATTAGGGGGACAGCAGGCCCGGCACGCCCTGAAGGTCCTGGTGCCGGAAGGCTCGCCCATCCTGACAAAAAGCCCCATGGGGCGGGGCACCTCCTGACAGGAGACCCGGGGACCCTCTTACCAAAGTGAGAGAACGTGTCTGTGCCGGGAGACCCCACAGGGAGGGGCGTCTGCCTCGTCCAGGCTCCCAGGACCCACGGAAACCACTCACAACTGTCCCCGGAAGGGACGCACGGACCCCGGGGGGCGTGCCCGCCTCATCCACGCGAGGAGCTGACGGCCCCAGGCTCACACCCAGCCCCGCAGGCGCCTGAACGAGGAGGTCCAGCCAGCGGGCACAGGAGGCGACAGTCCCCGTGGACCTGCTGAGAGCGCCCTTTCATGTCCAAGTGGGGGTTGGACAGAGGTGGTTTCCGGGTTTGGGGTCTCCTCTCTGTTCCCCATCATGTGCTCTGCGGCTCCCCCCACAATTGCCTCAAGTCAATGCCTGTTGGGAACCTCTCACCCCACATACTGGTGACACTCACGACAGCGGGCAGGACGGTCCATGTGCTGTGATGCCAGTGGAAGGTGACAGATCCTGCCGGCAACGTCAAGGGAGGCAGAAGGTGCACGGACCCAGCGGACCAGCAGGGCTGGTCTGGAATGAGCCATCAGGAGCAGCACAGAGTGTGACATTCGCACAGTAATCCTGGCCCCGCCCCATGGCCCCACCCAGGCCCCACCTGGCCCCGCCCCACGGCCCCACCCCACAGTCCCACCCATGGCTCCTCCTGGCCCCGCCCAGCCCACCTGTGGCCCCGCCTACCTGTGGCTCCGCCCCACTCGCCTGGCTCCACCGGCAGGACGACTGTCCCCAGTGGTCCCAGCAGAGCAGAAGCTGAGGGAAGGGGACCGGAGTCGGGGACCCACACACTCCCACGCATGGGTGTGTGACATGCTCTGAGACACTTACGTCTCCGTCGAAGACAATTCGTGGGTGAATTAGTTCACGCACCGTGGAGTCAGTCCCTTGGGGGCCCCCTCCACGGCCCTGGGGGTTCAGGAACACAGGGGCTTCCTCAGGACGAGCGGACCGTCAGGAGGACCTACTCGCCCATGGGGCTCGCTGCCTTAGCCTCCTGGGGGACGAGCAGGGCCTCCCTGGGGCGCCCTGGGGGCACGGAGAGCTTCGGGGGGTCGGGGGGTACGTTTCAGCCAGGACACGTCGGCCACGGAACCACCGGCCACTTCCAAATGTGAACGTGGGACGGGAGCAAGTCACAGCGCGCGGGCGTCAGAGCCTCATCAGACGGAGAGGTTTTCCCCAAAAAATGATAAACGGCCAGCCACGTGGGCTCTTACGTGGTCACTCACTGCCCAGGGCTCCTGGGCCCCTCCCGGTGGCCTCTGGTCATCCCTAGGTGTGCCGTGATGCCAGTCATTTTCGCCCAGTGGCTTTTTCTTTTTTTAACTTCACAAGCAATTTGCTCCGTGTGAGCAATTTTTAAATTAACTTCTGGTTTCATGCATTAGCATTAATTGATGTTGTTGTGATATAACGTATAATCACTGCTTTGCAAACGTTTCATAGCAGCTTAAGAGGATGAAATATTAATTTTGTGTGTTACGACGGCTGACGGGATGAGGTAACGTAGCTTTTGTCAGTAAGACTATTTAAATTCATCGAGTCTTTAATTTTACTTTGTCTACTTGACATAATCTGTACACGGGCTCTGCTCGCCTGTATCTGCGTCCCGAAAGCTGTGCTGGTGGTCTATTTAGATGTCGCCACTCAGTCACGACGTCCCAATGACACATCCGTGTTGAGCCGAAGGTCCCCGTCGGCACGCGGGGTCTGGCGACGGCCGGCGCGTGCAGCGGGGCCCCTGCTGTAAGCGCACGTGACCCTCAACCTTTCCTGCGCTTTGCTTCCGCTCAGGGGGTCTCCCCTGCTGTCTCCTCTCCGATCTCCCCGCGCAGCGGTGCAGGGTTTAGCCGTCAGCCCAACCGGGGGTCTCCTGGCCGAGCCACCGAGGAGCCAGCAACGACCTCGGAGGCCCACATGATGCCCGAGCCCGTGCGCTGACATGTAAATCGGGAGCAGGAACAGCTGTCCGCAGGGTTGTCGTGAGAACCCACCGAGGCGGTGGGTCTGGAGTCCATCAGTGGACAGACGGTGCGCGCGTGCCAGGCCCTGTCACCTGTCCAGGGAGTCAGGAGCAAACAGGGTGATGGGGTGGGGGCCGGGCATGGAGCACAGGCACGTGAACGTCTCAGAAAGCCTGTCGTGCGCAGAGTGGCATCGCAAGGACAAAGGTGGCACGAGCACTTACGGCTCCCGGAAGTCACCTCATTCCACGCAGCGCGCGAAGGACCGCATGTGGCACTTCCTTTCCTGTGGCAACGGCCATCCACCTACCGTTTGTGTCACCTGTGTCTTCCGTACGTGTGTGTGTGTTTCACCCGGCTCTGCTAGTCTCTGTCGCTTTACTGGGAAAGTGTCGCTCATTAATATTTATTATCACAAAGTAACGTTTTCCTCGTCGTCTGTCATTAAAACACAAAGCGTGTGGAGCAAAGTATTAGCAAGGACCTCGGCATCTCAGGCCCGCCTGTCACGAAGGGGACAGACGACTGGCACAGACCAGTCACAGGAGGGGTACCCAACCCACGAGAAACACCCGGCCTCACACGTGTTTTTAAAATGCAGATTAGGGGCAATTACGGATCTTTTCCCCCGTCTTTCCCACGCGCACCCGAGTCAGGGAGGGTGCCCCCGTGCGCCGGAAGCCAGACCGGCCGGCCTCCCTCCGGGGCAATTGGGTAACACGCGGCAAGAGCCCCAAGACTACACCGTTCCGTGCCACAACCGCCCTCAGAGCCACACGGAGACGCCCACAGAGACGCCCACGGAGAGGCCCACGGAGATGCCCATGGAGATGCCCGCGGAGGTGCCCACAGAGGTGCCCATGGAGACATCCACAGAGACGCCTGTGCACGGAGATGCCCACGGAGGTGCCTGTGGAGACACCCACGGAGACGCCTGCGGAGGCGCCCACGGAGATGCCCGCAGAGATGCCCATGGAGATGCCCACAGAGGTGCCCGTGGAGACACCCACGGAGACACCTGTGGAGGTGCCCACGGAGACTCCCACAGGGACGACCACGGAGTCGCCCATGGAGGTGCCCACCGATGCCCACGGAAACACCCTTGTGTCCTTTAAGATGGATCCCCGCACTGGGACTAGACCCAGGGGCCCTTCCAGCCGGTGCGGGGACTCGCGGTCACAGGACTAGAGGGACCGACCAGCTGTGAGCTGCAAGCTGACGGCTCAGGGGCCTGCACCGGAGCCTCGAGCACCCCACTCCCCTGCTCCCCTTTACCCGCTCTCAGACGCTCTGGCCCCGGGAAGGTCTTCCTCGCGTCTCGGAGGAACTGAATAGCTGCGCCTTGGTGAGGCCGCAGCTCCACGCGCCTCTTAGCGCTGCCTGCAGTTCCCGCTTCTGTAACTTCACCATCACGCGCCCACCAAGCCCAGAGCGTCTGGACCCATGGGACGTGGGTTCTCAGGAACACCCGGAATCGGGGACACTGTCCATGAGCTTATCGCCTCTCCCAGGATTTGCCTAAAGACCACGAATGCCGCGGGGGACGGATGAAGTGTCCACCGCGCGCCCGACGTGGTCCGGGAATCGCGTGCTCTTTTCTGGGTTCACCTCTCACCCCAGCCTGGGACCGGCCCTCCTGCCCCGTGCCCTGGTCCCCGGTGGATGTGAGGGTCACAGTGGAGACATGAGGGGCCGTGGGGCACCTCGCAGGGCAGCAGTGACAGAGGCAGAGAAGACGGTGGCTGAGGCCCAGCCAGGGGCAGTGTGCTTCCAGGTGGCGCGGGTGGAAGCGCCCCTGAAGCTCTGGGAAAAGCAGGAACCACGGACACGAAGATCCCAGGGGGCCTGGAGGGACAAGGCCTGTTCCAGGCACCACCTCGTCTCACAACCTCGTTCCCCGTGGAAATGCCGCCGCAGGGACCGGGGCGCCCGAATCACTGCCGCAGACGGTCATCGCTTTGAGCTTGATGGGCAGGTTTAACGAGGCCGGCGAGCCTCCCTCCCGACTGGTGACCTCTCGGCTGTGGCACGGCTGTGGGCGCGGCCACGCGTCCTCTCCAGCTTGGAGGACCCGCCCCTGTGCAGCCCGGCGGGAGGAAAGTTCCAGAGAGTATTACCTGCTGTGTGACTGGCCCAGGGAGGTGCCGCCCATGGGGATGTCCCACGTCGGAGTGCTGGGCACAGGCCCGCGGTGAGCGTCCGTGACGGGGGTCTGTGCCTTCCTCTGCCGCGCAGCTCAGAGCCGAAGGGGGGCCTTGAATTGGCTGCTGTCCCACCCCCCACGGGCCTGACCGCTGACGCTGATGACATTTTCCCAGACTCTGGCTTACGGTTGTTTTATTTATTGTGTATTTTCTTCTAGATGACTTGGAATAAATTAAGGACCGAGTGAATGGCTAGCTGGCTGGATCGATTGGTGATGAATGGGCATCAGATGGGCTGATGGATGGATAGACGGGTGGTGGGCGGATGATGGATGGGAGAGTGGATGGGTGGGTGGGTGATGGATGGGTGGGCGATGGGTGGGTGGGCGATGGGTGGGTGGGTGATGGATGGGTGGGTGGATGGCTAGATGGGTGGCTAGCTTATGAGAAGAGGATATTTTAAACCCATATGGACATTTGACTCAATTTTTATAAATATAAATCTCAAAAAATAGAATTACAGTATTGATCAGGGTTTGTCAAAGCAGAAGTTTTTAATCTACTGTAATTTCCTGACTATTCTGAACAGGATTCAGATAAACTGTTTCACTTTAATTCTGTCATTGGAATGAATTTGGCGGACATCAGCTGTTTCGCTGCCCGTTAGACGACGTGAACCTGAGCGGACCACCGTCCGCCCCGCGCCGGCCTCTGGGCCACGCGGCCTGTGCCTGCTAAGGGCACCGTCGGCGCAGCTCTGTGACCGTGGGGACAGCGCGTTCTACGTCGCGCAGGGTTAGTCCTCGTCCCATTCTGTATGTGACATCGGCCAGCAACATTCCGGAGGAAATAAACGCTCGGGCCACCGTCCCCTTGTTTCAAAAGGAGGTTCAGCCCGTGGGCCGGGCTCTGCGCACCTTGTTGCCACTTTTGTGTTTGTTCAATTTGGAGAAGCGCCAACAGGGAGGTTAAAATAGGGGCGTCAACACGAGTCAGCGGGGCGGGGGCGGGGCTCCCCGAGTGGGGGGCGGGGCTCCCTTGGGGCGGGGCGGGGAGTTGGGGGGTCCCCAGGAGCCGGTCCCCGGGGGCGTGGGGACTCACCTGCAGCGGGTCCCGCGGGAGGCTCCCCTGGACCTCGCAGGCACATTCTGGGGACGTGGGGTCCTGGCTCCCCGAGAGCGAGTTGGCGCCTGCGAATTCCGGGTCAGGGTAAACACAGCCCCGGTCCCGCAGGGCAACTCTGGGACAGAGTGGCAGCCACAGGCAGGAACCACGGGCCGTCCTGGTGGCCCTCCGCGGCCCTCCTTCTCCTCGTCCACGTCCCACCCGTGACAGTCCCCTCACCAGGCCCCAGACGCCCATTCGCTGTCCCTGTGCCAGTCCTGGGCCCTCCCCTCTGCCCGGGGCAGGCTCGCGGAGAGCCACGGTTCTCCCCCGCCCCGCCCCGCCCCTGCTGGCCCCGCCCCGCCCCCTGCTGGCCCCGCCCCTGCCTGCCCCCTGCTGGCCCCGCCCCCTGCCCATCCCCTCCTCCTGCTGCCCCACCGCCATTGCACGCTGCCTGTCAGGCAGCCCCTCCACCTCTGTCCTTGTCACCCCACCCAGCCTCCCCAGACCACGGAGGCCCCCATCCCCACCCGGGCTGGGCTGCTGTGCGATGTCCCCTCTCCGTGGGAGTCGGCAGTCGTTCTTGGGGTCCCCACAGGCTCAAACATCACAAGCAGAGGCCGTACGGGTGGGCCCAGCAGCGGCTCCCCCAGCCCCCGGCTGCCAGTGGACCTAAGTCTCTGGGCTCCTGGCTCTGCTGGGACGGACGCTGAGGGTCCGGGTGGGACGCGGCCCAAAAGGGGACAGGGACAGCGTGGGGTGGTGGGACCCGGAGGGTGGGGCGGAGGGGGCTGACGGCCACTTGTGGGCACTGGGCGAGGCGCCACGGAAGGACGGCGCATGTGCAGACCACGGCCCAGGGCCTGACCGCGCACTGGGCTGCCGGCCCCCAGCCCTTCGTTCTTGCTTATGGGGTGCCAGGGCCAGAAGGCGGCAGGGCAGGGAGTCTGTCGCAGGCAGCTGTGGGGTGGGGTCCCCCTGCAACACTCCCCGAGGTGGGGGAGGAGGTGCAGAATAGGACCGGAAAGACCTGCGCGGCCCACATGACAGGGTCCTGAAGTGTCGTCTGGAGGGGCGCCCGGCTGGGGCTCTGCTGGACGGCCTGGGGTGCTGAGGGGTGGCAGGCAGTGAGGGTACCTTCTCCCCACCTATCAGGGCACCCCAAAGTGAGGGACATACCAGCCAGTGTTTTCTCAGGGGGTCAGAGAGTGACCGTGGCCAGCTCCGTCGTCCTTGGTCTCCGCAGCATCTGTGCAGCTCCCCCCGGCAGCCCACAGAGGCTGCAGAACGAGGACAGGGCGGCCGCGTGCCAATAAAACTTTATTTACAACATCAGGTGGCAGTCCGCGCCCAGCCGCTGACCTCTGCTCTCCAGGGCCTCGAGGCTCATCACGGAGCACGGGAAACGCGGCCCAGGGGCCCCTGTCCCTCTCGCCCGCTGAACAGGAGCCGGCCGGTGGGTGGGACTGGGAGGTGCGCGGGCTGAACCCACACAGCCGCGTGTCTGTCCCCAGGGACTCGGGACAGCAGGAGGCCGCAGGAAGGGCAGCTGCGGGCGCACGGGGCTGTCTCTGTCCTGGCTGACCTGCGTGATTCGTGGTGGCACCCAGACACCCCTCCCTCGGGGACGCCGGCTTGGGGACAAGGCCGGGGACACAGAGCAGAGCGCGAGCCTGGGGACAGGGCTGGTGACTCAGAGCTGAACGCCAGCCTGGGGACAGGGCCAGGGACACAGAGCCGAGTGCCCGGCGCTTCGGACAGCGAGGACAGGGAGCGCGAGGGGAGAACAGAAACGGACCTTCCTCCCGCTCTCCCGGCCCGTTGGGGCGTCCTGGGCCCTGACTCACGGCCCGCTGATCCTCGGGGAGCCCCCTAGACACTTCGTAGCCGTGACTTGGAAATACAGTTTGAAGTACTGTCACCTGACCACGGGGCCCCTGGGGTGGACAGCGGGGGGCCCTTTCCGTCCCCAGCCGAGGCGGTTCCGTCCGGAGGGAGCTTCGTTTCTGCCGGACGCGCTCGCGGGACTTCCGCTGTCGCTGAACGGATGGACCCGAGGGCAGGGCCAGCCACGCGCACGGACATGGGACCCGCGGAGCTTCCGCGGGCAGCAGGGGCCGCAGGCCGGCGTCTGGGCGCTCCCCCCACAGGAGGGGTGCCTGCGGTCAGGGCGCGATGTCAGGACAAGCAAAGTCCCCTGACCCTGGGCAGCAGGCAGGGCCATGCAGGGGCCCTGCAGTGGGGACACGAATGTCCTGGAGCCTTGTTCTGGGGGCCCGGCTGGAACCCCGAAACTTACGACATTGAGCAGGTTCTCCTCAGGAGAAAGGTCATTAGAAAAAGGGGGGAGGAGGGTGGGAGGGGGCAGGAGGCAGCCCCCCGATTCCCGTCGTCAAATACCGTCACAGCGCCGCCCCGGGGACGCACCCCGCAGGGGCCTCTCTCTGTCCTGGTCGGGGCGGGGGCAGGTGGTCGCTGCGAGCGTCCCCCCAAACTCACAGGTTCTGGAGCGGAATGAAAGCAGGAGGGACGTTCCTTAAGGGGCAGCAACCTCTGTGTTTGCAAAACGCGCAAAGCGAGGCTCCAACAGCCTTAGATTTGACGAAAACCTGCTGAGCCATCGGGGCGACTGTGTTCTGGGGGTGAAGAGAGAGGCCCCTGAAAAGCCCATCCCCGGGTCAGTGACGCCCACGCAGCTCGAGGTCCCACCTGGTCCCGCCAGCCTCGCCCCCAGGGCTCTGGGCCACCAGCCAGGGGTCAGCAGAGCTGCCACCCTTTTTGGAAATCCCGTCCCTGCTGCGATGCCCCGATCTGGGTGACGGACGTCTGTGGGTCTTCCTCCCGGACGCAGAGCCCGGGTGGCCCTTGTGATTTCCTCCGTGACAAAGGTGAGACGCCCGTTCCTCACACACACCCAGGCCCCCGCGAGCACCCCGAGTCCGCGCTGGTGAGGTGACTTCCGGAAGGTCCCTAAGGTCGGAGCTGGTCAACCAGGAGGACCGGCCACTGTGCTCAGTGCTCGGGGGCGGGGACCGCCTCATCGGCGCGTGTCGGGGCTGCCCGCGTGGAAGCCCACGCGGCGGGGCCAAGGGTGGGGGCCGCGGGGAAATCATGTCCCTCAGCTGGCGCAGGGAGGGGGACACGTTTCCTCTCCGGTGGCCCCAGGCCCATGGCCCTCCCTGCTGCTGCTCCGGTCACCATGTCCCCTCTGTGACCCTGCCTCTCCTGCCACAGCTGTCACCTGACTTGTGGCCACAGCCTCGTCTCAGGCCCTTAACGCTGTTCGTGCTGCGAAGCCCCGTCTGCCAGGCAGGTGGACGCCTGCGCGGGGTCCTCGGACGGGGACATGGACGCAGCCTGGCACACAGGAGCTGCTGTTCATGGGGGACAGGTGGGGGCCCATGCGCAGCTGGTGCCCAGGAGGCCTGAGAAGACCGGGGACGGCTGAGTGCCCACCGCCCAGGTCGCGTGGGCACCGTGGGAAGCTCAGGGCAGCCTGGTGGGGCAGCCTGGTGGGAGGCTCCTTCTCTCCTGGGCTCTTTCCTATCCGGGTACCCTGGGGGCGGGGCAAACGGCAGCAGGACTCCTGCCCCCACCGCGCGTCCTGCCCCCGCCGTCTGTCCGTCCCCACCGTCTGTCCTGTCCCCACCGTCTGTCCTGTCCCCACCATCTGTCCATCCCCACC
>PVJL010017650.1:0-17739 GCA_004026885.1 Lyroderma lyra
GCAGGGATCGCGTCCCGCGTTGTCGGTCTCTGCTCCCTTCCCTCTCCCCGACTCGCCCCTTTCTCGCCAGCCTTCAGGTTTACTTGCGATTTGTGGATTTCTCAGCAGCCGGTTTGTCACTCAGGGTCCGCTTTCTTGGCTCCTGGTCGGCCGTTCAATTGTGTTTTCTGGGAGAGGCTTTAGGAACCTCCTCTTCAGTCGCCATCTTGTCTTCTCTCTACATGACCATTTTACTTCCCTTGCCTTTGATGGCAGGTTCATGACGTCTTCCTCGAGCCCCAGGTCTATAAATTTAGTACCTATGTTTTCTTCTATATAACATATTGTTTCAGGTCTTATATGAAGATCTCTAATCCATTTCAAGTTAATTTTTGTATATGGTGAAAGTTCACAGCTCAGATTCATTCTTTTGCATATGTTTTTCCAGATCTCCCAGTAATATCTACTGAAGAGGTTTTCTTTTCCCCATTGCATATTTTTTGCTTCTTTAAGGAAAATTATTTGTCTTCCTTTGGTAGTTTGATTAATCTAGCTAAGGGTTTGTCAATTTTGTTGATGTTCTCCAAGAACCAGCTCTGCACTATTAATTTTTTCTATTCTTTTTCTGTTCTCAAGTTTGTTTAGCTCTAAGTTTTATTATTTCTTTCCTTCTGGTGATTTTAGGTTTGGTCTGCTCTTCTTTTTCTAGTTATTTATGTTGGGATGGTAAGGTGATTACTTGTGACATATCTTGTTTTGTTTTTTTTAACTCATTTTTATTGTTAGACTTAGTGGGGTGACATCTGTTAGCAAGTGTTACATAGGTTTCAGGCATAGAATTTCAGAGTGTATTTTCAACTATAATAAGTTCCTCAACTTCTTGTTTCTTAACAGAGGTCTGTAATGATATAAAATTTTTTTCATATTACTGCATTTGCTGGTCCAAATAATTCTGATATGTTATGTTTTCATTGCCATTAGTTTCTATATGGTTTTAAACTCTTCTTTTATTCATTTTTTTATCCAGTCATTTTTTAAATAACATGTTGTTTAATTTTCATGTATATGTGGTTTTTTCTGCTTCCATTTTATACTTAATCTCCAATTTCAATCATTGTAGTCTGAAAATACACTTGATATGATTTTGATCTTCTTGAATTTGCTGAGACTATTTTTATGTCCCAACATGTGGTCTATTCTTAAGAATGTTCCATGCACACTAGAAAAGAAGGTATAGTTTTCTTTTGCTGGATAAAGTGTCTTGTAAATTTAAGTTATATCCAATTGTTGTAATGTGTGACTTAGAGCTGATATTTCCTTATTTATTATCTGTTTGGATGATCTCCCCATGGCTGTTAGTAGGATGTTTAAGTCTCCCACAATGATTGTGCTTTTGTCAGTTTCTCCTTTCAGATCTGATAGTAGTTGCTTTGTATATTTTGGTACTTCCTGATTGGGAGCATATATATTAATTAGTGTCAAATATTCTTGTTGTTGTATTGTACCTTTTTTCATTATGTAATATCCTTCTTTGTCTCTTAATATCTTTTCCAACCTGAAGTTTATTTCAGCAGATATCAGTATGCCAACTTCTGCTTTTCTCTGGTTACCATTTGCTTGCAGTGTTATTTCCCATCCTTTCATTCTGAGTCTGTTTCTGTCCTTATGGCTGAGGTGTGTCTCTTGGAGACAATATATAAATGGGTTTTGTTTTATAAACCAGTATGCTACTCTGCATCTTTTTATTGGTAAGTTCAGGCCATTAAAATTTAGAGTGATAATCAATATGTGAGGATTTTTTGTCACCATTTCTTTCTTATTATTGTTTTATTTTTGTTTATTCTTGTTGCCCCAACTCTATTCCATTTTTTCAGGTCGAAGTGTGCCACTGTTCCAACATAAGCACAGGAGACGTTGAATGCCTCCAAATTCCTCCCACAAGAGCACATTGGTGGAGGCAAGACCAGCTCCTGGCCTATGCTATTTATGCGCTATGATTTTGGAATCTCCCATTTAGGGTAGCCTCCGATGGTCAGCCTGAGCATCATACCCAAGTTTTGACTTGGATCTACCAATATTTGGAGTGTCTAGTTCTGTGCTAGGAACTAACGTGATGCTGAGAAGTGTGAGTGAATCTGTGCTTTCAGAAATTCATCTTTTCTTACTTGAGCTGATAGCCTCTACATGTGCATATATCACATCTTATGTGTTATGTCAAAGATCCTGATTACACCATTGTCAGCAAGGCAGAGTTTTCTTTCAAATTATGAGGACAATTTCCTTTATTTCCACAAAATTTCCTGCCAGTGTATGAAATCCTCACACACACTGTGCCTTGGAAGACACTCTTGGTTACTGAGATTGTTGTACCATTCAGCATCTTATTAAAACAAATTCTAATGTCAGATAGCATTGATCATAGAATTACTAGGAGCAAAACATCATACTAGCTGATTGGTACGTTTTAAAAGTTGTAAGGGAGAGAATTATAGTGATTTCATTTCATATGGGCTGAGTAACCACAGCACATGCTATGTCCCAAATGTGCAATTCAATGATAATGTTTAAACTGGCACAGGGCCCTAGCTCAACTAGTCAATGGGATTTGCTTTGAAAATGAGAACCTCTGAGATTCTGCAGCACTCTCTCTTATAAGACCCTTTTATCTCAGCATCCCCACATACACTAGGATAAACACCCATGAACACACAAATACACACACACACACACACACACACACAAACGCTGACAGTTTAGCTGGAAGTCAGAAAGGAAGTGCACACAAAGGAGAATATTAGAGGTGAGAAAATGTCCTTGGAGGCAGCTCTCTCAAGTTGCAGAAACACACAGTCTCTGGGCATGACATATAGGTCTCATAGCAGGAAGATGAGAGATTTCAGGCTGTTGGACACTGCAACTGCAAAGTGCCCAGGAATGTGGCTGAACCAGTGTCATTTGAGAGCATATGGAAAGAACAATTCATAGGTTTAATGTCTCCACCCTAGGCACCTGAAACTAAAAGCAGACACCACCCACTGTGGCAGAGCTTCAGAAGAGAGGGCCACAGCTTACTCCTTTGTCAGTTGATGTGCCAAGACATAATGATAGCAAAAGTCTCAGAGCCTGCAGGTGAGCCAGTTATCTCTGTCTCCATCAGGACCCAGTGGGCTCCATGTCCCTGGAAAATGCTTTCAACACTCTGAAGGTCTTTCAGAGCTAATGGCTCCTTGGGTTCCAGGGGCCTTGGTCATACACAATGTGGCAGAGCACTTAAACACTCACCCAAAATCCAGAGGAAAGACCAATCTTGTATGGAACCTCATAATCTTCATTTTGAAGTGGGGACTGTAATAGTCTGGGCTCAGGTGAGTGGCTTTGTGACTGTACCAGAAACACAACAAAACAGTGAAGAGAAAGTACTTATGAGAGTGGCTTCTGGATTTCTCACAATCCCCTGGAACTTATAGGTCCAACCCTTTTTTGCTGATCCTTGGTCAAAAATTGCTTTGAAGATCCCAAATATAGAAGGGTGTTATAATTTCAGGACTTCCTGCCTGGGGCTGAAGAAGCAAGGCTTACCACCAGAAAGCAAGCTATTCCCACTGTGGACAATGGCACAAGAATGAAGAAGCACATGAGGTCATACTGGGTGGTGTTTTCTGTACCTGACCAACATGCATCATTGATAGTTAACATCGACCCTTAAATTTTGAGTCCTCATGAAAAGGAGGACAGGCTGAGACCCTATTACTATGTTCTCAGCGTTGGTGAATGCTGCCCTTACCATACGCAGAGCTAAGAATACCAATATGGTCTCTGTCCTCTATCCTCTCAAAGCCTGGAGATTGAAATGACTCAGCAGGAGAGAAAATTTCAGAGAAAACAGTGACTGCTACAGAAAAAACCACAGACCCGAGATGTGTTTGAAAGGCTTATGTAATTATGTTTGTGCTGTCATCATAGGGCAGGTGGAGTCATATCTGCAGAAGTCAAAAATCAGTAGTTTGGTGTGAGGGAACTCAAATTGACAAAGACTTTGAAGCAGAAAGAAATATTAACACAGAAGAATTTCAATAGAAATCAAGGTGTCTGGACAGATCTGGGAGGTAAGGAGAGGAGGGCCAAAAGTGGGATGCAAATATGTTCTTCTGGCTTAATTTTCTTCACATAGCCATTATGGAAACAAACATGGACTATATCCAACACAGTCTCTGGGATCAAGCACCAGGCTTGGCAGAGCTGGGAGCCTCTGTCTCAAGGTCTTCTGACATGCTGGGCAGAGAGTCAATTGAGGATAGCACTAGGCAGTCTGTCTGCGGGATGACACATGGGTTATTAGCAGGATTCAGTTTGGAGAGTGGTCACAGTCTTTAATGTCTGTGGACCACATTTATAATTTATGCTGGTGCCTTATAGAGTAGTTTATAATATGTCACCTTGCCTTCTCATATAATGAAATCAGAAAGACAGAGAAAGACAAACAGAAAAAGAAACAGTGACACAAACAAAGACATATGAATATAAAGAAACAGGGTCAAAGAGACAGGGACAATGACAGAAAGAGAGACACACAAAGTGAGTCACAGAAAGACAGAAGGACCAGAAGGGTCATAAAATTTTCATTTGTCAGTGTTAGATATGAAACCCATCACTTCACCCCATTTTATTTTATACTTTAAGCTCCAATTGCAAAGTCCATCCACCTTCAGGTAGAGGCTAGCACAGGAACGTTTTATATAGAGGTAGGAACACTGGCAGCGACAGTGAGACTACCCTTCACATGAGCCGAGATGAAGCACTTATACCTGCAACTAAACATAACAGGAGACCTTGGAAAGTTCTATGCCAAAGGTAATGATGTCAGAATTTCTGTTCATTTAAACCCTCCAGGGACACAAGCAGGAGGGTCACTGGAAGTCGCTGGTCCCAGAGCAGACCCAGCCAGTGATCACTGTTCAGTGCTCTGCCCAGCATTTCACTAATCACCCCATTGTTACATCTGTGACTGAGCTTATGTAACTTCAACCTAGGAACTTCATGCACCACATCTGTATTTAGGTTTAAAGATATCCTGAGAAGTAGGTGCTAGAAAAACAAACACTGTGCAGATGGGAGACTGGGGAAGCCACTAAGAGGCAGATGTGTCAAAAGTCACATCACTGGTGATGAAAAAAATGTCAGGTTGGTTTCAACTCTGGATCCATAAAGTTAGGGCCTCGGCATCACCCAAGTATTCCTAGTGTTTGAGGTGAGCTGTGGTGGTGCAGCTGAGTATAAACTTGGCATAGGGTAAAGAATGAGAAGGTACCAACCAGACAGTTTTTGGAGAGACCTTGCCTCAGGAGGGAACCCAGGTAGAGCACAACAGAAATTGGAGCCCTGGTAACCAGGCAACCAGTCTAGAGAAGCCCTCACCCAGCTCATTTGGTTGGAGACATTTGATGGAGCAAAATGATTTCTTTTTGTGTCCCAGGTGCTGCTGAACTGGCCTCAGAACAGCCTGTAATTTAAAATCTATGCATTGCCTCCGGTATTGGTCAGGTCTCACTTGAAAACCTCTGGCCATTTTTCAAATAATACAGAAGGTAGCACAAGAAGGCCCATGGTGGTCAAGACCAAAACAGGCCAGCCTTCTTATCCCAACTTGACAGCACTATGTTCCCTCCATGTGTGTACATGTGTGGGTGTGTGTGGTGATGGCAAGAGGGTTGTTCATTTAAGGAGAACATGCCCTGAACAGTAATGATCTAAGGAGGGCTCAGTAGCCTAGGGGTCTTGTCAAGTTCACATTCCAGATTAATGGTGGCTAACTGGGATGTGGAGGATGGAGCTACTCTGCCTAAGGTTTATTTGAAATACTTTATGAGAATGTGATATCACCGAGGTGAGATTTGTGTTGAAACAGCCTGTTTTTGATCTGGAAGCTCAAGGCCAGGTGGGCAGAAGGGCTCTGATGTTTCTACACAGGCTGCTGGTCAGGGTCAGTGCAGAGCTGAAGACAGGACATCGGCGATGACTTAGTCAATGGGATAACCTACTTCATGTCTATTGCATGAGAAGCAAGTACACCATGCCACCAATGGCCAATGCACAACCTCAGTGAGTGTAATCATGGAGGTGTCTCTAAAACTAGGGCCCAGAAATTTCCAGGCATGGCCACCAGCCCAGTCAACACCTTGGCCTCCTCAGAATGGAACTCCCAAATTTCACTTGCAGGACATGACCACAGGCTTTAACCTAGAGCATTGAACTCAACCTGTCTGGACTTAGCCTGAGGACCTGGATTCCAAGGAGGCAGAGCCTCATGCTTAAAATGGCCTCTGGGAGCTTCACACAAGTCTACAGGACTCAGTGCCACAGAAACAGGGAGAAACCTCAGAGGCTGACAATGGACCAGGTGAAATGATGGGACTCAGACCAACATCTGTGCCTGCACCCAGGGGAGGTTGTTCCTCTGAGGACCTTGGTCATGGCCCTAAGTTCAGAATGAACTCATAAAGCAAGAACATGGGTCGACTTTGCTCCTGTCCCTACTTCAGCTCCAGCTCAAAAATCACAGCACAGCCCTGACCCTGCACTTATGTTTCCTGAGAAGCTGTTGCAGAAGCAAGAGCCAGCCAATGCTAAAGACATATCCAGAATCTAAGGAGTGTCCACCCTCTGCTTCTGCACCAGAGCTGCAAGTTTATCAGATATTGATGGAACTGCGAATCTATCACCATCAGATAGACCTTCATCTCTGAAGTAGTCAGGATCAAGTGTCTGTATCAGGTCCTGGAAGGGACCTGAGCTGGGCACAGAACTCAGCCCTCATGAAAAATAAGCAGTCAGTAGTACAAGCTCAGGTTCCCAAGGATACCTCAGGATGGCATTGTGCCCAGTACCAGGACAGTGGTGGCTGAGTAGAAAAAGCACTCCTGCACTCTTTCCTCTACAACACCTTTAATCTGTTTCTTATCTGAACATTTCTTTTTTGTCTTCTAATTTTTTGTTTGTTCTTAATTTTTCACATTTATATAATATCTTACATTAACATGTTAAATTCATGATAGTAAAATTTAGTAATTATTCTAATAAAGTGTACTTTCATAAGCATTTAGTTAATTCATCATCACTATCCAGCTGTGAAATATTTCATCTCCCAAAACAAAATTTCTCACCCAAACCCTTCACTGTCCCTTTTTTCAGTCTCTGGTAACTTTAATTTATTTCCTTCATTGATCCTATATTTATTTTAGAATTTTTCTCTTATTCGAAGAATAAAATTTATTTTATTTCTTGTCTGCTCAGAAAGTATTTTAATTAAGTTGTTAATTTTTCTTATTCCTTTAATTGGGGAAGTATTTTTGTTGTTTTTTCATGTAATAATTGAAACTCCAGATGTATTGAATAGCAAATGTATAAAATGAAAGACTTTTATAAATACTGTGAATACTCAGCACTTGTGAAAGTTGATAGAAGCCTGAAAAATGTATGGAGACACTCTGTTCGCCTGAAGTCAAGAAATTTGCATGCTCATGGTGTTACCTTCAAAGGAGAAAACATGGGGTCAATTACTATTTTAATTTTGACTAGCTCTGTGGCATTAGACAAGTTAGAGAACCTATAAAACTTCTGTTTCTCCAGCTTTCAATATATTTTACAGGATTAGCTTGATCATGCTTTTTAATTAAGTCTTGCAATTCTATAAAGGGAACTGAAGGAATGCCCATGAGGAATATCGTAGTTGCTAATGAAGTAGCCCTATTGATATCTGCTATGAATATTCCTATAACACTTTCCATTGATCTCCACACATTCCTTTTTTAATTAAGACACCAGAAATACAGAGTTGGTCAGTGAACTTTAGCAAATTAAGGAGAACATTCTATTTCTGTATATTTTATTGAAAATATATGTAAACTTAAAAAACAAACAAACAAAACAATCATGGGAATGTAACATACAGCATAGAAAATATAATTAATAAAGTTACAATAATTATGTACAGTGAGAGATCAATTATTAGACTTATTGAAGTACTCCCTTTGTGAGGTATATAAACATGTAATCACAATGTTGTTTTGTACAACAGAAACTAATATAAGAGTGTATGGCACCAAAAGTTGCAGTCTACACTGCTATGATGGAAAGCAATTTTCAAGGACAATGTTTAGTGTGCTGACTTTGATTGTTGTCTGATAATGACTCAAAAGAGACTAATCTGCAAAATAACAAACACTTTGCAATGATCAAAGTGGCATTTCTCATCTAATGACTAGTGTACGTTCTTGGAATAGAGGGTTAGTATTTATTGCTCTTTCTGAAATGATTCATTTTTTAGTTATTGAATTTAATTAATAAAAAAATTATGTCATACATTTTCTGACATTCAGTGATGGTTTATATGGTTTCTAACATTATACTATATTATATAAGTCACATAAACTACTTCTAAAATTATTGTTCATTTACGAGTGTTTTATTACTTTGGAATGACCTTTTAGATATAATATTACTTTTTAAAAATAATATGGACATGTTTATGTTTTCAGATACTTATTGATGAACAACTGTAAAAAAGTGACCTGTTTAAATCTACAGTTCCTTTGAATTTATTAGCTAATTTTATTGAAATGCACTGTAACATGAAATATTCAACAAACAAAAATCCTTAACAAAATCAAATACAGTATGGTAAAAACAAATTGAAAATGTAATGTTGATTATTTTTTATAAATAGAAAAATAACAGATAGCATAACTACTGTTTTTTTCACCTACAGAAAAAAACATGTCACCATATTTAAAAACTAAGAAGATATCAATGTGTCTATCAAAATTACAATAAGAAATTTAGTCCAGAATAATTTAAGAAGAATCATTTCAGATAATTTCCAACAGATAATGTTAATGTTATATAAGCTGATGCATATGATATAATTTTATAACAAAACAACTGATGGCACTAAAATTACAACTACCGTTACCAAAAAAAAAAAAAACTAGTGCGCACTTATTTCTAACACAAAATAACCATAAATTTACAGTAAAATTTTTTTTACAATAATGACATTTTTATGTTAATTCAGGATTTAGTTTTATACCAACAACCAGGTATAATTTAAGGAAGAAGTAAAGAAAACTTAGATGGCATAACTACTGTTGTCATTGGTGCCTCATTTGTATCTTGTTGTTCCTTGTATGGCTGCCTTTTCTGGAAAAACTGAATCTATGGTGTTTGTATCAACATTTCCACAAATGCCAGCAATACAGCAAAAGCTAATTTGTCCATCTCATCATTCTTCAACTTCTTCCAGAGGCTATCATATTTAGTGGTTTGTAAATTCATGATACACAATGAGAGAAGAAGTCCAATGGTGTGACAGTGCCACAAGTGGGTGGATCAAACAGAGGCTATGCTAGCTTTAGCCAAGTTAACAGTTTCTACCATGGCAGGCATTTGGCAAAGTTACCCCTGCAAACTCCTAGCAGTTATCACAAATTTAAGCGCGTCAGGAGAGGTTTTCTGGAACAAAAATTTCAAATTGTCTCCAATCATATCTTGGTAGAGACACTGAAAAGACAAGAATCCATGTCTCATGAAATGCAAACAAGTCTGGCAGGGCATGCAGCCCCTACTGAAAGCCTTCCAAGATGTGACTTCCCTCACCCAGACTTCATCAGTTCTTTCTCCCTTTTACCCATCCTGAGTAAATCCTGGCTCAAAAGTCTGAACCAGACTCAGCCAAGTTATGCTTCCAGAGCAGAAAAGCCCCAAGTCACAGTCATTGTTGCCCACGTGGGTTGTGAAAACATCACATGGCCACCTGTTTGCTAAATTCACTCTTTGTTTTGGAGCAAGCTGGAGAAAGGACCCTGTCAGAAAATTGATCAGGTAAGTTCAAGTATCTCCAAAATGGTGCAGCACCACAAATCCAAGTGGGCACATGTGTTTCCGCCATGTGGGAGGCTGACTCTACTGAAGCAGGCCACCCAGAGTGAATTCTTGCTTGTTTATTCTTCTTCAGCCAGGACCCCAGCATAGACTTCCAGGACTCATTCCACTCTGGGCCACTTGGGGAAGATGAAGCTCCAAAATACCTACCATAAATATGCAGAGATTGGAAAGAGTCTTGAAGACCATGACTCTCAGACCAGCTTGGGCTGGAGGAGAGTTAGTTGGGACTGACCACATAGCAAGGGGCAAAATTTCCTTATTTGCCTAGGGGAATGCAATAGGAGCTTTGCATACCAATGGGTTAGATGTTAAACAGGGTAGCCAGGTGAATGCTGTGTGTCTTTATCAGCTTTGTGTTTTTGGACACTCAGCATGCTTTTGAAACTTCCAAGCCACCAGAGCCCTTGGTTGCCTTTAAACACCTCCTTTCAAAGCAGAGGCAAGGCCACACCTGGTCTTTTTCTATTCCAGCACTAGGCTATTGAAAGCCCATGCCTCTATTAGTCAGTCAGTGTTTGACACCTGAGTTTTGCCTGTGTTCCTTAAATGTTTGGAGTTTCCAGCACTCTGCTTGAAACTAAAGTGACAGGAAAAATTGTGAGCACAACTCTGCCCTCAAAAATTGATGTCACCTTTCTAAATATGATCTGCTGACAGCCTTCACATGTGCACATATCATATTTTAGGTGTCACCTCAAAGAACCAGACCCCAGCAATGTAAGAAAGCACACAGGTTTCCTTCAAGGAATGAGGACATTTTCCTTTACTTCTGCTAAACTGTTGTGCTTGTTTATGAATCTCTCTCTTGTATCAAACCTTGGGGGACACTTCTGGTTTCTGAGCCTGCTGTCCTATTCAGATTTTTAACAAAAAATAGTACTAATATCTGGTAGCATTATAATAGGTAATGTAATTTTACTCCTTTTAACAGCTTTATGACAGAACATTACCAAGATTCCATTGTACAAAATCTGACAAACCAAGCAACTGCTAAATCTCCAGGATCTACTTCAATGGCCATGTCTTAGATCTGACCCTGGGCCCTGGATAACACTTTCAATGGGGTTTGCTTTGGAAATGATTATATCTGAGATTCTGAAGGACCAATTCTATTTGGGTCTTTTCTCTGAGATTTATCAAAAACACATTGCATGTTTTGGTTTCTGTGCATTCATGCACACATGATCGTACACACACACACACACACACACATACACACACACACACACACACACACACACACACACACACACACACACAAAATGACTGCCCATATGGACATACAAAGGGAAATGCACACTCAAAAAACTATCATACACAAAGACAAAAGTTGTTGTAGGAAGCTCTGTCACAATGCAGGTCCACCCAATTTCTGGGCATTATACCCAGAGCTCATTAATAGGAAGGGAAGATTTGCCCAGGTTATGGGCAGAAAAAGACGAGTGCTCTAGGTTCTTCCTGCACCAACATCACTCTTGAGCACCTGGAAATAACAAAGTGTGGTTTCAGGATCTCCACCCTGTGCAGCTCTAACTAGAAGCAGACACATGCAGTGTAGAGAGGTTCAGAAGTAAAGGCATCAGCTTTTTCTTCTCTGAGATAATGTGCACAGATGTGATGAGAGCAATAAGCTCACAGTCTGCCAAACAGCATGTATTCACTTGTTCTCTTCCAGGATCCAGTGTGTTCTGTGTCCCTGGCATGATTTTTTACATCCTAGAGGTAATTCCAAGCATAGGGTGTGTTGGATGCTAATGGTTCAGAGTTGTGCAGAAATGTGTCAGAACTTGCTAACGCTGCCCAAGAAACATGGATCAAGACCAGCATTGTTAAAATGTCAGGGTTCTCATTATAAAGTAGTTTGAGTCACTGTGTAGGTTAGCTTAGAACCATTGTGACTGAACTGGACACACCAGAACAGTGGAGAGGAACAGAGATGTGAAAGCAGCTGCTGGTGTTTCTCCTATTTTTCTGGTGCCTGTAGACCCAGCCCCTTTGCCCCTGGTTCTAGGAGTATCAAAAGAATTGAGAACACCAGACATACAAGTGTGTTCCAACTTCAAATTTTCCTGGAAGAAGGCAAGATGGTGACTAGAGAGGAGGTCCCTAAAGCCTCTCCCAGATAATGCAATTGAATGGCCGCCCAGGAGCGAAGAAAGAGAACGCTGAGTGACAAAATGGCAGTTGAGAAATCCACAAATAGCAAGTAAACACCTGAAGGTTGGAGAATAGGAGCCTAGTGAGGGAGAGGGAAGTGAGCAGAGATGGACTGCGACAGGACACAATCGCTGCTGATTCTTCAGAGCGGCACAGTTCATGGGAGGGGAGAGACCGTGGGGGAACTGGGCTTTGGAGGGGCATGCTAGGAACGGAGTTTGGAAGCCAGCCTCTGGAGCTTTTGAGTGGTAGAAGGGCTGAGCAAGGACTCTGAACTGCAAAGATGACACCCCAAATCTAGGCCTCCTGGAGACCTACACAGGGCTGCAGTTCCTGTTCCCAGCCTGCTGCAAAGGTGATCCTGCTGTCTCAGGCCAGATCACAGCTTTGGACTTATGCAGCATGCACTTCCTTGTGCACCCCAGGGTTCTGAAATCATAGTGAACCCGTAGACAGCCAGATGCTGAATTAGGGCTAGGAAGAAAGACTGAATCGATAGCATACACCTGGAGCCAGCACAAACAAGCCCCGGACCAGTTTCCCCAGCAAATGGCAGAAGGCAGAGCCGCCCTTAGAGTGCCATTTGTTGGTCTCTCCCCACAATATGTGCGCATAACCTCCAAATGCAGTAGGAAATCAGAAACAAGAAATAAACAATCCCCCTCTCTCCCAAAACTTGACCCCCAGTACCACCTAGATTCTGCCCTACAGCAAGACACCACAACAGCAATAATCTGGGCACTGAACATAAAGCCCTCATATCAAAGAAGAAGAACTCAGCGGACAGGTTGAATTCCTTAAAAACTAAAACACCTCAGAAAGAACATAAAATTTATCCAGAAGACAGCTTCTTAGACCTGGAAGGGTCTGATTTAAATGACAGAGAATTTAAAGCAGCCATTCTAAAGGCTGTGAGAGAAATGAAAACATAGTGGCTGAACACCATAGCTGAGAGAAATAACATAAAAAAGCACATAAACAACATAAAACAGGAACTCCGTCAACAAAAGGAACAAGTTAACAAAGAAATTCAAAACATAAGGAAGATTGAGATGCAAATGCGAGAAATAAATAATATGATAAAAGAAGTGAGAAATAACATAACTGCCATAGGAAGCAGGACCAACCAGATGGAGGAAAGAATTAGTGATATCAAGGATCAGAACATGGAAACAGCTCAGAAAGTGGAAGAGATCGAATATAGAACCAAAAGAATTGAAAGAACTCTGCAAGAACTATCCGACTCCATGAGACAAAACAACAGCAGGATAATAGGAATAGAGGAAGGGGAAGAACAATCTACAGAGAGCATACTCAAACAAATCACAGATGAGAACTTTCCAAACTTATGGAAAGATCTGGAACTCCAAGTTAAAGAATAGAACAGATCTCTTGGACACTAACAGATCTTCTCCAAGACACATGGTTCTGAAGATTTCTAAAACTAAAAACAAAGAGACGATTCTCAAGGCAACCAGGGAAAAAACAACTATAACCTTTACAGGAAAACCCATCAGGCTGGCAGATTTCTCAGCAAAAACTCTGCAAGCCAGGAGAGAGTGGAATTCAATATACAAAAATTTAAAATGGAGAAACTTCCAGCCAAGAATAAATTATCCAGGAAATTACCTTTCAGATATGAAGGTGAAATAAAGACCTTCTCAGACACACAGAAGCTGAAGTAATTTGCCAGGACGAGGCCAGCACTCCAAGAAATTCTGAAGGTGGCTCTTAAGCCTGAAACAAAACATCAGGAAAAATGGAACAAAGTTGGGGCAACTAGAAAGAAACAAAAATAAACAAACAAACAAACAAAAACAAGGTAAGAAATAAGTAATGGCCACAGGAAATTCTCACATATGGATCATCACTCCAAATGTTAATGGACTGAACTCATCAATAAAAGACACAGAATAACAGTGGAGTAAAAAACAGAACGCATCCATATGCTGTTTCCAAGAAACACACCTCAGCCATAAAAACAAACACAGACTTAGAGTGAAAGGATGGGATACAATACTCCAAGAAAATGGTAATCAGAGAAAAGCAGAAGTGGCCATACTGACACAAAAGTAACCTAAGTAACCTAAGCAAATTCAAGAAGATCGAAATCATACCAAGTGTATTCTCAGACCACAAAGCTTTGAAGTTGGAGATCCACTATAAAAGGAAAGCAGAAAAAACCACATATACATTCAGATTAAACAACAGCTTATTAAAAAGGACTGGATAAAAGAACAAATAAAGAATGAGGTTAAAAATATGTGGAAACCTATGACAATGAAAATCAGAATTATTAAGACACAGCGAAAATGGTAATAAGAGGGAAATTTATATCATTACAGGCCAATCTTAAGAAACAAGAAGAATCACAAGCAAACATCTTAGCATCCCATCTTAAAGAACTAGAAAAAGAAGAGCAGACAAAACCCAAAGTCAGCAGAAGAAAAGAAATAATAAAAATTAAAGCAGAGATAAACCAATTAGAGAACAGAAGGACAATAGAAAAAATTAATATAACGAAGAGCTGTTTTTTTGAGAAAGTCATCAAAATTGACAAAACCCTGGTGAGACTAATCAAAGGATGAAAGTGAAGGACACAAATATCCAAAATTAGAAATGAAAAGGGAGAAATTATCACTAATACCACAGAAATACAAAGGATTATAAGAAAATATTATGAAGGACTTTATGCCACAAAATTTAACAACCTGGAAGAAATGGACAAGTTTCTAGAAACTTTATAACCTACCAATACTGAAACAAGAAGAACTGAATAATCTAAATAGAGCAATCAATTGCAATGAGATTGAAATGACTATCTATAATCTCCCTAAAGGCAAAAGCCCTGGACCAGATGGTTTCACTAACGAGTTCTACCAAGCATTCAAATAATAATTAATGCTTACCCTCCTCAGACTCTTCCAAAAAATGGAAGAGGAAGCAATATTTCCTAACTCATTCTGTGAGACCAACATTACACTGATACCTATTCCTGGCAAAGACAACATACACACAAAAAAAGAAAACTATAGACCAATATCTCTTATGAGTACAGATGCAAAAATCCTGAACAAAATATTACCAAATATAATACAACAATGCATCAAAAAGATCACACATAATGATCAAATGGGTTTCATTTCGGGAACACAAGGATGGTTCAACATACGAAAATCAATAAATGTGGTACACCACATAAACAAAATAAAAGTTAAAGACCATATGGTCATTTCAATTGATGCAGAACATCCTTGGACAAGGTACAACATCATTTTATGATCAAAATACTAAATAAAATAGGTATAGAAGGAAAGTATCTCAACATAATAAAGGCCATATATGACAGACCCTCAGTTCACCTCATACGGAATGGGGAAAAGCTGAAAACTATTCCCCTAAAATCAGGAACAAGACAGGGATGCCCTCCTGTCATTTAGTATAGTATTGGAAGTTCTAGACACAGCAATCAGACAAGAGAAAGGAATAAAAGGTATCCAAACTGGGAAATAAGAGTTCAAATTGTCACTGTTTTCGGATGACATGATCCTTTATATAAAATATTCCAAAGATTCCACCAGGAAACTATTAGAAACAATTAACGAATATAGTAAATTCGCAGGATACAAAATCAATGTACAAAAATCAACTGCATTCCTTTATACAAACAATGAACCCTCAGAAAAAGAAATCAGGGAGTCAATTCCTTTTGCTATCACAGCAAAAAGAATGAAATACCTGGAATTAACTTTTAAAAGAACGCGTTGGACTGATACACAGAAAACTATAAGACACTTTTGAAAGAAATTGGAACAGACTTTAAGAGGTCGAAAATTATTCCCTGTTCATGGATAGGAAGATGTAACATTGTTAAAATGGCCATTCTGCCTAAAACAATCTACAGATTCAATGCAATACCCATCAAAATCCCACCATCATACTTTTGTGAAATAGATAAAAGAATTATTAGACTTACATGGAACCATTAAAAAACCTCAAATTGCCAAAGCAGTACTACATAAAAACAATAAGGCTGGTGGCATTAAACTTCCTGACTTCTATTTATATTATAAAGCATCAATAGTCAAAACAACTTGGAACTGAAAAGTCAGAAGTAAACCCACAAATATATGGACAAATAATTTTCAATAAAGGACTAAAAAAGATACAATGGGGAAAAGACAGGCTCTTTAGCAGGTGGTGCTGGGGAAACTGGGAAAACATGCAAAAGATTGAACCTGAGCTGTGATATCTCTCCATATACAAAAATTAACTCAAAATAGATTAAAGACATTCATATAAGTCCTGCAACAATAAACTGTATAGAAGAAGACATCAGTACTAAATTTATAGACCTAGGACTCAAGGAAGACTTTTATGAACCTGTTCTCAAAGGCATGGGAAGTCAAAGCAAAAATAAATGAATGGAACTATATCTAAATAAAAAGCTTCTGCACAGCACAAGGAAACATCAAAAAGGGAAAGAGACACCCAACTGAATGGGAGAAAATATTTGCCAATAACGCATCAGATAAGGGTCTAATATATAACATATATAAAGAACTAATAAGACTTAACAACAAAAAAACCAAACAGAACAACTAAAAAGTTGGCAGAAGAACTAAACAGACACTTCTCTCATGAAGCAATACAAATGGCCAATAGACATTTGAAAAAATGCTCATCCTTCTTAGTTATCAGGAAAATGCAAATCAAAACCACAATGCGATACCACCTCGCGTCTGTTAGAATTGCTAAAATCAACAAGACAAGGAATAACAAGTGCTGGAGAGGATGTGGAGTAAAAGGAACTCTGGTACAATGCTGTTGTTAATACAAACTGGTACAACCACTGTGGAAGGCAGTGTGGAGGTTCCTCAGAAAATTGGGAATGGAGCTACCATTTCACCCAACAATCCCCCTTATGAGGATCTACCCAAAAACCTGAAAACCTTTGTCCGCAAAGGCTTGTGTACCCCAATGTTCATAGCAGCGCTGTTCACAGTGGCCAAAACATGGAAACAACCAAAGTGTCCTGAGACAAATGACTGTGTAAAGAAGTTGTGGTACATATACACAATGGAATATTACTCAGGTACAAGAAAAGATGAAATATTGCCATTTGCAACAAAATTGATTGTCCTGGAGATCATCATTCTTAGTGAAATAAGCCAGACAGAACAAAGAACTGTATAACTTCACTCATATGCGGAATACAAAACTGAAAGCAAAGAAAAAAGAAATGAAGAAACAAGTAACCCATGGACACAATCAATAGTTTAATGTTTTATCTGGGGTCGAGTAGGATAGGGCGGGGAAAAGGGGAGGGAGGCGGGGAAGCTATATATAAGGTGATGGAAAGAGAAAGAAAAGTTTCCTGCCTAAAGCTGCAGTACTGGGGATGACCACCAGAGGGCTAGCTCTCCCCACTGTGTAAAATAGCCCAAGAATTAAGAAGCACAAAAGGTCATTCTGAGTGTTTCTTGCCTCTAAGCAACGTGCATCGCTTTTTATTAGCATCCATGTTTACAATGTGAGCTGCTCACAGATTGGAGGGAGTTCTCAGGCATTTTCATAATTTCTTCAGCTTTGGTTCCTGATGCACTCAACCTAAGAAGGACCCCCATGGTCTTAGCCCCCCAAAACCTGAAAGCCAAGAGCGAG
>PVJL010017651.1:0-17747 GCA_004026885.1 Lyroderma lyra
GGCAGCCCGTCTGCGAGCCGGTGTGGACACTCCGTGGCCCGTGCCTCCACCTGTCTCCACGTCGCTCAGACGCTCTAGGTGTCCTGTCGTCCCGGCGGCCGGCACAGGGACACAGTTGGCGCCCCTGGCCCTTCCTGTGGACGACCCCGCCGTCCCGGGGTTTTGGGGTTCCCTAGTCCGCGGGGACCCGGCTTCTCTGCGCGTAGCCCAGATGCGCTGCGGTTTGCGTTCCTGGGACTGTCCCGGAGAGTGGCTGTTGGCGGTGACGCCCTAACACGTCCCTTGTCTCCAGTTCCGCAGCCCAGGCTCCCGGCTCCATCACCCCAGGCCGCCACGTCCTTCCGCGAGGCCTCCCCACGCGTCCATCCATCCCGTGTCCCCACCGTCCTGTGTCCCTCTGCGACGTGCTTCTCCTGAACTCTGGTCTCTAAAGTCTTCCAGAATCTTCCAGAAACTGCCACAGGGGCTCTACGCTGGGTGCCTGGTCCCCCCATTCTCCTGAGGAAAGCGGGGGTGGGGGGGCAGCACCTGAGGCCGCCGGGTCGCCCCCACCCCCGTGCTTGTCTGGGCGCCGGCTTCTCTGTTACGTCGTGCCCGGCCCCTGCGCAGTTCGGGGCAGTGTCACCGCTCCTTCACTGGAGTCACCGAGTTCCCGGACGTCAGGAAGGACGTTTCGTGTGTCACGTGCGGACGCGACGCCTCCAGGGGCCCTCGCACACGACAGGGAAAAGGTGGAGACCGGACTGGCTGCCCGTAGTTCCAGCAGGGACAGAGGACAGCGGTGCCGACGGTCCCCGTGCTTCCCACGTGGCTTCTTCCTCCACGTCACGTTGTCACCTCAGGGGTATCAACACGAACGCCTCCTTCCAGCGACATAGGCACCGAGAACACCTTTCCCCCCGGCTGTGCAGGGACATGGGGGGTCCTCAGGGTCCTGCAGGGACACGGGGTGTCCTCAGGGTCCTGCAGGGACATGGGGGGTCCTCAGGGTCCTGCAGGGACACCGGGGGGCCCTCAGGTCCTGCAGGGACACCGGGGGGTCCTCAGGGTCCTGCTGGGAGACCGGGAGGTCCTCAGGGTCCTGCAGGGACACCGGGGGGCCCTCAGGGTCCTGCAGGGACACCGGGGGGTCCTCAGGGTCCTGCTGGGAGACCGGGGGATCCTCAGGGTCCTGCAGGGACACCGGGGGGTCCTCAGGGTCCTGCTGGGAGACCGGGGGGCCCTCAGGGTCCTGCAGGGACACCGGGGGGTCCTCAGGGTCCTGCTGGGACCTCCACGCAGCGTCTTTCTCTGACCCATCTCTCTGCCTTCCGCCTTGGGTGACAGTGGAGGGGACGACCGTTTCGCGTTTTCCTTTTACGTTTGTTTACGTGGCGGCAGTTTCCTCCCCTTAGCTAACGGCCCACCTGAGTACCGAGCCCCTTAAGTGCGTCTTGATCAGTTGCTGCTCTCTGTGCAGCCGCCGTGTCTGAGGCCCCGGGTGCTGCGCCGGCCGCCCGCGTGGCAGAGCCGAGGGCGCAGACGGCCGTGTGCAGGGGACGGGCCCAGCGGCCTCGCCACCGCGGCTTCGCAGCGATGAGGACTAAGCGGGTTCGCAGGGACAGGCCGGCCCGGCAGCGCACCCCGCCCACCACGCGCGCTGGGGGTGCCTGCCCTCGGGGGCCTGGGGTGGGGACCCCGCGGACCGACTGCCCGGCCGCTGGCGCTGTGACCGTCACGCCTCCCGCGACACCACGGCGGAGGCCACGAGCGTTTGGCGTCCTCACAGGCCCTTTCGGATTAAAGCACCTAAAACCAGCGTTTTCGTCGTGTTCTCCCCACGGGGACGTCCTCGCGGGGCACGGAAGGGTCCCGGAGGCAGAACGGCTTGCGACCCGTCCTGTGGGCAGCGGGCTCAGTTCCGCGTCGGGAACCAGAAGTGACACGTGTGTCGTGTGTCCCCTTGTTTTCACCCGGGGCACCTTGTCCCACTGCGTCGGGCGTGTCCCCGAGCTGCCTGGCAGGGCGCGGGTTCCCCACGGGCGGGAGCCAGGCGCGCGGCCTCCTGGGGTGTCGCCGGCGGCTCCGGGTGGCAGTAGAGTGAGTTTCGGGCCCCGTGTTCTTCGTTTGCCTTCTGGAAGGACGTGTGACACCGCACTGTCCACGCGGACAGCCTTTCCGGCTCTGGCTTGATCTGTCCGAGGGTGCAGGGACCTCGCGGATGTCACCGTCAGGTCAGCAGTCGTTGGCTCAAGCGGAGGGACCCCGGCGCTGTGTGTGGGGGACTTGGAAGGACGGGAGGCGGCCGCGTGGGCGTGCAGGACCCAGTGGGCGGGGTGGCTGTGCGGGGGCGCGTGTGCACCCTGGGGGGCGAGGACCCTGCCTGCACCCCACCCCCCGGAGGGCTCAGGGGCTCAGGGGGTGGATTTAAGGGACAGGAGACCCCGTGGCTGCGCCAGTGGCACCGGCGCCGAGCTGCTCTGCACCGTGTACAAGCCGACCAGAAAGGAGACGCTGGGCGACGCCCGCGTGGACGGACCCGTGCTGAGGGCCGCCGGCCAGCTCTCACCCCCAGGCGTCACGCGAGCAGGGGGGCCGTGGTTCGCTGGGTCGTGGCCATGTCCACCTGTCACAGCCCTGCTGGCCCCTCTGCCGGGCCCACGGCACCGGCAATGACACGAGGGGCAGCGGTGGGCACACCGGGGCGATGGGACCGCGCGTCCTCTGTGTCTGCCGTGGTGTGGCGGCTGGAGTGCCACATCCCGTCCTGGCTCTGCTGACCCGTCAGGGGGCCCACGTGAACGCTCCCCGTCCGTGCTGGGCGGTGTTGCACCCCCAAGAGGTCGTGACCCTTCACCCAGAGCCCCTGGGACCGGCAGCGACTGCAGGTGACTTTGAGCTGAGGAGCGAGGGCCACGCACGCACCCTGGGCAGACCTCGCACTCGGCACACAGCCGGGGCAAAACCTCCCGCCGGCCCGGGTGTGTGGGCGGGTGCGCGGTGACCCGTGACAGCTCGTGTCGGTGCCACGACTCAGCGCGGCGGCCGCGGGGGGATCCCCCGGAGCTCCTGGCGATAACGGGTTTGCGAGCCGTTGCAGTCCAAACAGCTGTCGTCCGGGGGCGGCCACTTTCGGGGGTTTCTCCGCGGAAACAGCAGAGACGGTCCCTGCAGCGCTGGAGGGGGACAGCGGCTCCCTCAGCCCCTGCGACCCGTCGGCTCTGCCCAACTGGTCACTGTGGCGTCCCTGTCGAGCGCAGCTGTCGTACGAGGAAAGGAAGCGGGGACGGCGTGCGTGCAAACGCGGCCGATAAAGGCGGGGGGCCGGGCGAAGGTCAAGGGCACGAGGGTGCGCCCGTCAGGTCGGTGGTGCTGCAGGAAGACCCCCGGAGCGGGGGCCGGAGCGGGGGCCGGAGCAGGGGCCGGGCGGGCACCACGCGGCCGGACTGCAGCCGGCGACGGCTCGGCGCTGGGCTCCAGGAGCCTCGCCCCAGGCCTGCAGGGCGTCCGGCGCGTCACGTCTTTCCCACGAAGCGGCCAGCTGCGTCATGGCTTCCGGCAGCCCCGGCCAGTCGCCCTCCCGTCCAGCTGCTCACAGTGGACGCTCTCGCTTCGTCGTATAAAAGTGACCGGCGCTCTGGGGGGCGCGTCCCGCAAACTCCAACTACAGGGAGAACCTCCGTTTGCACCCACTCCGGTCCCTGCTCTGCGGGGACAGCCCGGCCCTCGGGCACCGCGCTCCCTGCTCTGCGGGGACAGCCCGGCCCTCGGGCACCGCGCTCCCTGCTCCATCGTTTCCAATGTCATAACTGAACTCGAGCTGTTGACACCGTAACGTCTTTGCTTACTGCAGCGCGGCCACCTCTGCATGTCCCCAAACGCTCGACTGTGTCACTTTAAAGGGTGGCTGTGATCCCACTGCGTGGACAGGCCGCTGTTTTCAAGCATTTCACTTTGAGCCGACAGTTTTATTAGTTTTCCCTCCTTCCCATTGTGCACGGGCTGAGCTGTACCCATTTTTCCTGCCTGGCGTTTGCATGTCACCTTGTAAAGTCATTTGGCCCCGAACTCGGCCGTGTGCGTGTCCAACCCCGACCTCTCCCTGAGCCCCAGGCTCTCATGCGGTTTGCTTCCCCGCCGTCCCCTCCGGGAGTCTGCAGGCCGATGGGCCTCCCGGCGTGTCCGACTGCGTCCTGGGTCCCCTCCTCACACCCGCCCGCCCCAGGAAACTGGACGCCATCCACCCGCCTGGTCCTTCAGTCCAGCCGCGGGCGCCGTGCGTTTGAGTCAACTCCGTGTACTCAGCGGACGCTCGTCACAGGACGCTGGCACGCAGCGGGCAGGTCCGATGTGCCCTGACTAGGAAAACTTAGCGCTCATTGGCCCGTGAGGGGTCCGGGTGGTTTGGTAAGGGACACACGGCTCCCTGGTGTCCCCGGCAGCAGGCTTTGGGGTGGCCTGACGTTTATTTACCTGCGATCAGACCCTGTGTGACAGACATGCTGGGGGGTGGCCTCTGACCACGCGTGGGGACACGAGGGCGTCCAAACCATGGCGTTAGGCCACAAGGACGTGTTCTGTGCCGAGTCGGGTCCCAGCAAGTTTCCAGGACGTGCCGCTCACCCCCGTGCAGCCGTCCTGGGAGACTCGGCCACTTCCCGTCCCTGACGGGCCGGTGGTGACCGGAAGGTGGTGACCGGCAGGTGGTGACCGGAAGGTGGTGACCGGCAGGCGCCCGTCGGCACGGCCTGCCTTCCACACGGGTCCTTCGGCCTCACCAGGCAGCGTGTTTCCCTCCCCGTCAGCATCCTGATCGGATGAAGCTGAAGGGCCCGTCTGCGCCTGTTTTCATTTCCGAGTCGGAAGTCACTGCCGCTCCTGCCCATGACTTCGCAGACGCACCCGCGTGCGTCTCTCGTGGAGCTGACGCCCTGCGCCCTGCACGACAGTGACCCTGTAATTTGGAAAACACTGAGTTTTCGCACGTGGAGCCTGGAGCGAGGTTCCCCCAGACCTTCTGGATGGGCCGTTTCTCAGTTGAAGTTTAGTCTCTGACCGTCGTCTGTGACCTCAGCTCGTTTCCTCCTGGAGCCCAGGCGTTTGGGCGGCCGCACTGACCCTGACGGACACAGCCGAACGAGCGCTTCCCGAACTTCCCGCGGCCTAGCGTGCCCGCTCTTCCTGCTGCTTATCCAGGAGGACTTGGACCGTCCTTCCTCCTTTTGGAACGACCCGCTCTGGCGCCGAGGAACGCTGGAACCCCAAGACCAGCGTGATGGCACGGCGTCTGTGGGTCCTCGAGGTCCCCGCGGATGCAGGTCGCAGACGGGGTCCCGTGCGTGCCGCGCAGGCCCAGCTAATTGTCCCTGGGGCGCCGCTTCCCGGTTTCCCCCACGATTTGGTCACTCGCCCTCCGGGATAGTTGTTTTGCATCTATTTGAATCGTTTTCTCGTTAATTTATTCATCCTGCTAAGACTTGACTCTCCAGAAAAAGGAGCGTCGTTGGCGCGCTGAGATTCGGTGAGCGCTGGGGTTTGTTCGGTAACAGCTGGGCCGGGGCTGTGGCACAAGGGCTCCCAGTTCTCAGCCGTCGTCAATGTGACACGTCCCAGTGGAGCTGCATATGACGCCGAGGGCGACGGCGGTGGCGGCGGGATGCACGTCAGACTCTGCTTCCCTGCGCCGCGCAGCACCAGGGCCTGGGAGGTGGCGCGTGGCCGCGGGCGCCCCCCGTCTCTGCGTTCGCTGCCCCCCACTCCCGCCCGGGTGTCAAGCAGACGTGGGTGCTGGCCTCCCTCAGACACGGCCCGTCACCCGCCTGGGGTCTCCGCATGGTGTGGTGGTCACCCGGCCTCCCCGGCCTGGGGTCGCATGCCTTCTCACCGCGTGTCGCCTCTGCAGTGCACGGGGATGTCACGCAGGGTGTCCGCTGCCCCTCGGTGGCTGCTTCGCTCGCTCACGACGTCACGAGGCCACGCACAACCGCCCGCGCTCCGGTCCACCACAGCTGGGGGCAGGTCACCACGAGAACGTCCATCTGAGCGGCTGCCAGGCCACGCCGCCCCCCTCCACGGGAGGGGCCCCCAGCTCCGGGGCTGTGCCGGGAGCCGCCGTGGCCTCGTTCGCTCACGGTCACTCTCCGTGGAGCCCGCAAGCCCCTCCCACCTGGAAGTCCCAGCACAAGACGGAGCACGGCTCTGGGAAGGCCGTCGTCGGACGGGGCACATCACCTGTCCCTGCTCATGGGGGCTCCTCCCCTCCCCCGGATCGTGGCCTTCACATTGTTTATGGCATCTGGCGTTTCAGCCTCGAGGGTGATGTCCCCACGACCCCCGCCTCCAGGGGCTTTTAAACCCCCTCATCTTGGCGGTGCTTCCAGCGCAGATGCTGAGACGGACGAGCGCGTCCTCGAGTTTAAGATCACAGTGAATGGACGTCAGAGATGAAATCCATGGCAAGACGGGTCACTTGGTGAGGCCATTTACATCCAGGACCGGGGTGGGGCATGTGCCTTCTCTAGACGCGTGACAATGCCCCAGGCGTTCCGCCCAAGCGTCCGGCCTGAGCGTGACCCCAGCACTTGATCGCACGTCCCCGCTGTCCTCTCATTTCTCTTCACGGTGACAGCCCACGGCAGAGGTGACAGTGGTGTCGTGGTGCTACATACACACACACTCAACGTTCTGACGTCGCCCGAGACGGGCCTGCGGCTCTGGGCACGTGTTTCGTACATCTGCGCCGGGCAGTGACAACAGGGTCACGTGAGTATTCCACGGGATGACGGCGTTTAGCGTCGCGGCTGGCACACTGTAAGCCCGTGAGGCCTGTTACGTATTGAGCTGAAACGTCTCCCTCAGAGCCCCCCGGACCCCTTTATCACCCCCAGGCCTGCCGGCTGCCATGCATAACCAAACCGTTGTCTAGAAAGTCAAGTCGATCCCCATGTTTAAACGGAGCCCAACAACCCCGTCACCCGACTCGCTTTGACTTGAAGACGCTTGGAAGAGCCGATGGTTGAAGAAAAATACCCCAGATTGGTCTCCTACTCACCTGAAGTTAGATGAAGGCAGGTTGCTGGTGCATCGTGCTCGTGGGCACTGGCGTTTAAGTGATCGGTAGTTTATTCCGTCTTAATAAAAGGTCCAAGTTTTGGACCACGAAGAGAAAAACCGTACAAAGTCTTATCAACGTCACCTTTACAGTTTCACTGACTGCGTTTGGCGCATTGAAGGGGTGGATAACTTACTGTGAAATATCAAAATGTTAAACATAATAACCTACCCCAAAAAGTTGGTGTTAGAACAGTAGCTAAGTTAATTAATTCTAGGATACATTGTAGATCATTAAAGGCACACAAATTAATCAGATTAATTTGTGATTAATTTGCTGCGATTAATAAGATGTTTCTACACATGAAGGAAATGAAGGCTGATTAGATTGGCATTTCCAAGGTTATCCAAGTTCGACACATTTATATAAATCAACATAATAAACCTGGAAAGAAAGAGATCGGAAATAACATATAAAGTGAAGATTGACCGTTTTTGAGCCCGGCCGTGTTTGGAAAGTAGCACTTTGCATTTCCTCACTTGCATGCCAATCGCAGGGAATGCGGCTACTTTGTGAAGGTGGAGACAAGGTCCCATCTTCTTTGCATGTTACATGTTTGATCAAACCCTCCCCTAACACCCTCAGAGAAGTGTTCACACGCCTACAAGCAAAGGTTTAGGTTATCTAGTGAGTGAGCAGTGGTTCCACGTGCACTCGCACACCTGGTCTGAGATGAGGTACACAAAATCACGTAAAAGTGAAAGTTAGAAGGACGTAACTCCAGGGTTAGAGTATCTGATCGCAAAGGGTTATTATTCGCACGCCAGTCACGCCTCAGTTTCACTAGATTTAACAAGAAGACATGGTTTGGAGCTGCTGGACCCAGGAGAGACACGCAACCTTTGAGCAGGGGTCAGCGACCAGACCTGGGGACAGACCTGGCTGCCACCTGCTTTCACATAAAGCTTTATTGGGACTCACGATGGCTGTGCACTCTGGGACGTGTGCGTCTGTTTTCACAGTGCATGACAGCTGAGTGGTTGCCACAGAGACCACAGGACCTGCAAAGCCTGCAATGCTTACTGACCGGTGCTCAACAGAGAAGGTCCGTGCCCCCCGAGGCTGGCCAGACCGCCCCCGTTCTCCGAGCAGGTCCGCGACGTCCAGACGGCCGGCTGTGCTCACGCGGCTCTTCTTCGGTCCCCGTGGGGGTCACTGCTCATCGCCAAGCGTGACAGGTCATCCGTGCCGCTCCCAGCACGGAAGGTCACTGCCTCCTTGGTGTCGGGGTAGCGCTGGCCGGGCTCTGGACACAGCACGACGTTGCCCTTGTGTCTGTTTGCCTTGTTTTCCCTCAGAGCTGGAGGCTGGATACTAGTCGTGTTGATCTCCTGGGAATGACAGACAAACGAGACAGAATTCGGTCGTCAGCGGGAATTCCGGAAAACAGAAGACGTGCCATGGACTCCCAGTTAAAACAACGGACACAGAAGACGGCGCAGAGCGGGAGAAAGAGAAAACGAATTCGAGGTGGACGGTTGGAATCGTGGATCGCCACACACTGGACAGGACAACGTCCTTGTGGGGCGGGGAGCCACGGGCCCTGCAGGGCAGTGGTGTCCGAGTCGGGGTGCACACCGTTGTGCATCGAGGGGAGTACCAGGAAGCACATGTGCCTGAGGTGGGAGCACGTGTCGTGCCCGCAGGACACACCGTGTACTGACGGGGGCCGAAACGTAATTCCAGCACATGCCAGCACGAGGGACACGTATGTGCGCACGCACCCCACGTAACCCGGGCTTAACGTCGGTGTGTGGACAGCCCCAGTCGATCAGTATTGCTGAAGACGCTTCTAGAATACAAGGTCAATCTGACACATGATCAACATTGTCAGGTGTTACAATTTCATTCTTAAATGTCACGGCGTCTGACGGGACGAGGTGGGCCCCCGCCGTGGGGCCCGCGGGGTCCAACGGGACGAGGTGGGCACCTGCCGTGGGGTCCGTGGGGTTCAGGGGCTCAGACAAGTCCTCCTGCTACCCCAGTTCTGTTAGAAAAACATGGAAATTAGACGAAACTATGGAATGACGAGGAAGCACGAACAGAGGACACGGGTCTAGCAGGGGGACTTCCCTGTGGGTCAGAAAGTGAACACACACCTGACAAACAGGAACAAAAGACCCACCGACCCGTGACAACGCAGACAATGTGCACTTTAGGCAAAGGCAGGTCACGTCAGTGGCCTTCGGGCGAGGACTTAGCGGTGACAGCCCTACCTAGCTGAGCACTGCTCCCCGACAGTGCGACAGCCCAGAAGTGTGGGCGTGCAGGACTGCTCAGGTGCTCACGGAATCCCACATGTCTGTGCACCTTAAAATCGTCTCCTACAGACAAATAAAAAGCAGCAGAACCGAGGGAGCAAGGCTGGCGAGCCCTCAGTGACAGCCCAGTATAGAAAAGCTGCTTGCAGCGCCTACGTTTCCAGGCAGACGAGACGCTGGCATAGCTCTAGAACATTCTGAAAGTCACGATTCATCATTTGAATGCGTCACCCCAAATTCTTGCCTTGTAGCGTTCAAGCTCTGGAACTTAAAACATGGGGATCTGCTCCCAGGATTAGGTGACACCATAGGGCACAACGGACCTTTAAAAGCGGGCAGCGGGCCTGAGTCACCCTCAGGAGCCGTCACGTCAAGGTGTGCGAGGTCGGACACAGAGGGGTTCGGAGAGTCCGCGTGAGAGGAATCTGACGCAAGAGCCACGAGATGCCCTGTTGCTGGCTTTGCATATGGGGGTGCCACATGGCCAGAAATGTGGGTGGCCCCTAGGTGCAGACGATGGCCTCTGCCTGATGGCCAGCGGCAGGGCCCTCAGTTCTACAACCACGGGAACTGAGTGGGGCCGACACGCTGAAGGGACCCCGAGGAAAGAACACGGCCCCGACGTGCGGCCGTCAGCTGGGCCAGACTTCCGATGCGACTCCAAGTCACCCTGTCGGGGCAGTGTGGCATGCGGCGGTGACAACCGATGACAGAAACTGGCAGGAGTGTGTTTACTGGGAGCTGTGCAGGACCTTTGCAGAGAAAACGTGGGAAACTCGGTAACATCAAGATGAGAAGCTCGGAGAGCTGGTGAGTAGCCGCGGTGACGCCCGGGGGGTGGGAGCGTGCTGGGCTCGTGCGCGGGGGGACGATGTTTCACTGTTGTGCGGGGGCTCAAACCAGGTCGCGTCCAGAGAGGGGAGGCTGCTCGTTCTGTCGGCGGGAGCATACGTGGATGAAACGTGCCTGGAAATCCCAAATCCAGGAATTTGTTGTAAGAAAAAATTAAGTGTGCAAACGCCCCGAGACACACACACGCGATGCACAAAGGCTGTCCCTGAAGGGGCAGCGTGTCGATGTGGATGGGCCCAAGTCCATGTGCATGAGACATGCCCTTTGCTAACGGAAATGAGTAGCATTCCCCCCAAAAGAGAGATGATCGGCCATGGTGGACATGGAGTGGACATAGAATGGACATAGAATGGGCATACCTCCCGTCTATTTACGTGAAATAAGAGAGGAAATGTCACGCGCGTCAGAATGCAAACGTGCTTCTTGCTTTTCCGGTCAGATGAGGGAAACGTGGCTCTCGCTGTGCCTTGGGGGGACAGCTCTGCGGTTTGGAGAGCTGTGGTCCCCGGGGGCGTGTGTGCACGTCACACGCGTGTCTTCCCAGGACAGCAGATGTCATTGCGTCATGGGCGTCCGGTGCATCAGGACGGCTTGGACGCCGGGTCACGGGGTGGCCGCTACGGGAGCGCCGGGGCGCTGAGATAGCTGGGCGCCGCCGGGCCCGAGGGGCCGGGTGGTGATGACGAAGGAAGGGCCCAGGCGGAAGAGCAGGTGGCCGTGTGACTGCGGCTGACGTGGCACTTGTGGGACGAAATGACTCGTAACGGAGACGTCTGTGGTTGTGCGTCGGCGGGAGCCGGGTGCGGGGCGTTCGGGGCAGCCCAGCCCCCCACGGACCGCGGACATGTTCGGGGGGGGGTCCTCTTGGCGAACGCCTTCGGCGCCTTCCTGCCCCATTTATGTGCAATCCGACTGTCAGTCACAGGCGGGGCTCCTGGCCGGAACGTTCGTTACAAATCCGTGCTCAGCGGGTGGGCTGTTTGCGTCCCACCCAGACCTTAACCAACAGGGTGTGGACGCGGGGCCAGGAGCGTGTATTTCTCGGCTTTAGAATTCTGGCTTTGCTGGAAGGTTCCCCGGGAGCTTGGCCAGGAGTTCCTCCCGGCTGCCCTGGAGCGCGGGCTCCGGCCCCCTGCCCTCCGCCCCGGGGTTTCTCCTTGCACAGGGGTCCGCCCTGTTCACAAGAGCAAGGTCTCCCCACCTTCTCCTGCTCCCACCCCCCCAGAGGCTGGTCCCGCTGCATGGCTGGTCCATTGAGTCCCGTCTGCGTATCTGCCTCTCGGGGGTCCCAGGTGGCAGCCGGTGACAAGGGAGCAGCCGCACAAGCCTGACCCGCACACACGCCCGGCCAGCATCGCCGGTGGTGCCCGTGAGGACAGGCGGCACCGTTCAGTGCTTCGGTCCACTCATCCGCAAGCCGGAAAACTCCGGGTACAAGCACGCAGGTGGCAGGCATCTGTGCCCGAGAGCAGCTGGGGACGCAGAGGGGGCCCCGTTGCCCTGAGCTGGTGGCTCCTTGCTTCCCTGTCCCCAGCATCTCGCTGACTCTTCTGGAGCTCAGCGTCGCTGCCCTGGGACACGACGGCCTGTGTCTTTGAGTTGCCTCACAGGGTCTCCCGTTAAGATTTCGATTTTGCGGGACGTGACCAAATGCTCACACGCGTCAGCAGAGACGAGCCGAGAGCGCGCCAGTACAGACGCGGGAGCCTCGCCACGAGGGATCACTGACCTGATGCTTCAGAGTCAGACACACAGCGAGGACGCCCGACGGCACGGCAGGGCGCAGCTCACGCCTGCAGAGCTCGGGCACGTTGTCATTCTGCAAACGTGGGTGCCTGGGGAGGGCCCTGCGGAACCACACGCTCTGGCCACGCAGTGCGAGCCCCCAGCCCCGAGGGACCCCAGTGCGGCCTGACCTCGGGGCTGGGGGTCGGGGCCGCTGTACCCTCAGGGTGGGCGCTCCCTGCCCTCCCCCACAGCACGCCCTCTGCCCCAGGGCCTCCTACTGGCTGCCCAAGGGGCAGGGTGGGGGTCTGAGCCCAGCGCCAAGTCACACAGCAGAGAAGCGCTTGGTGCTTGGTGCAGCGTGTGGCACTGCCACTGGGAGGAGAGCCGCTGCCCCGCCCCCACCCTGCATGAGGCGGCAGACCATCTGAGTCTCGGGGCGCGTCCGCACCCCAATCTCGGTGACTGGTTCCCGGGCTCGTCCGAGCGCTCACAGGCCCGGCTCGGGAAGGCGCACACGCCCCGCGGGCAGGCGGTCCTGGGGGTCTGCACGGACAGGGCACGCGGGGGGCTCGGCCCCAGCAGCCGGGAAGGAAAGCCGAGCTCGGGCTCCTGCGTTGTCAGGGCTCGGCTCCCCTCTATTTCCTGTGGGAGCGGCTGATTTCGGGGTGAAAGGGTGGGTTCGCGCCCTGACCCGCGTGTGAACGAACGGACACGTCAACACGCGTGATGGCAGTGGCGGGATGGGGGCGGGGGCGGGGCGGCCCTCCCCGTGGCAGGTCCTGAGGGCAGCCGGGTCGCGCGGTTGGAAATGGTCGTCTTTCTGCACAGACATCGAGGCTGGGAGACGGACTCGGAGCGAGAACAGGCGGCCAGGACGGCGGTCTGGCTGTGCGTGAGTGGGTTTCTCCTCACGGCGACCGAGCTGCTGGCGTGTCCCGGCCACACTGGGGGAAGAAGTGTCCTGGGCCACACGTACCACGCACTCACACGATCGATGGCCGAGGAGCCGAAAGAAAGGCTGCAAAACAGTCTCATCCCGTTGTAAGGATTTGTGCTGGGCGCCCTCAGAGCCGTCCCGGGCGGCAGGTCCGACGTGCCTGGACTAGAACCCGGGGAGGGAGGAGCTCCCCGGAGGGCCGAGGCCGGGTCAGCGCTCCCGCCAACAGCTGGGACCTGTCAGGAGTCCCACACGCGCACGCATCGAAGGACGAATGTCTTACCGCATTTCCTACGATAGAACCCCGTCTCCCTCCTCCGGGGCTGCCCAGAGCCGTGAGGACAGACCTCCACCCCCAGCGGGGGCCCTGGAGCGGGATCGGCGGTGAAGCTGCCAGCCATGGGGTGCCGGACAGTAAGGGGGTGCGTCGTGGGAAATAAGGCGAGAGACCTAGAAACAGAAGACAACTATTTCCCTTGCCCCTCAGCCTGAGCATGGAGCAATAATCTGTTTTGGTTTGTGTGAGAGACACGGCCGTGAGGTGGAGCAGCTCTCCTAAGGTGAAGTTTTATCTCCCAGTTCCAGCTCTGGTGGCCCTCGGGGCCGCTTGTTACATATTTCCGAGTCCCTGCCGTCCAGGAGCAGGTGAGGACGGTCGTTTCCGTGGGCTCGTGAACAGTAGTGAAGTGTGCACGTCTGGTGGCGTTTGCACAGTTGAGCGCACTGTCTGTCCCGCTGCTGGACCCGCAGCACGTCTCTCAGGACGGGCCGTGGTGTCTGTTCAGGTCCTTCGTGAGAATAACGCGGAGCGGAGCCCGCAGGGGACCCCACAGCACAGGCTGTTTTCAGCCGCCGTGAGGAGAGACTGTTTTAACAGTAACTCAGCCCGTGCTGTGTGACACAGCGAGCGTGCAGACCCAGAGCACTGCGTGCCGAGAAAGCCTGGCACTGACAAGCACGCAATGGCCATGACATTGGGCCTTGAGCCCCGCTCTCCATGATGGGGCTCCGTGAGCTGACAAAACTGTCTCCACTTCCACCCCTCCCTTTGCTACACGGCATCTTACAGAATAAACAGCTGAGGCATGAGAGTGCTCGCTAGCAAGAGGTCACGCGTGCCTACAGAGGTCACACATGCCTGCAGAGGTCACGCGTGCCTGCAGAGCTGTGGGCGCATGGCATGCTGGGAGTTCCGGGTGTCATAGCAAACTCACGCGCAGCCCCATCCCGGGAGCCGGGTCCGGGTGCCGGCTCGGGGGGGACGCAGGCGCTGGGTTTGGTAGCCGGTAGCTGCGAGGGTGGAGAAGAAAGCATTTGACTCCTCGTGACGCGGGTGGTGTCTGAAGTCTTTGCGGTGACGCCCACGTTTCTTTGTTGCTACACAAACTGAATCACCTCTTCGATCAGGCAGTGGCAGACAAATACAATAAATGACAGTTTCCTCCAAGCGACGGGGAGTAAGGGACGCACGTTATTTGCTCAGACGTGTTTCCATTGGACTCCTTTTGGCGCAACGCTGGGGTTTCACCTGGAGCTGGCTGCCGGCTGGAGGCTGAGCTTTTCCGGCCTGGGACCAGGTACCTCCCTGGGACCAGGGACCTCGCTGGGACCAGGTACCTCCCTGTGACCAGGTCCCACCCTGTGATCAAGTTCTGCCCTGTGACCAGGTACCTCTCTGGGACCAGGTACCTCCCTGGGACCAGGTACCTCCCTGTGACCAAGTTCTGCCCTGTGACCAGGTCCCGCCCTGTGACCAAGTTCTGCCCTGTGACCAGGTATCTCCCCGTGACCAGGTCCCGCCCCGTGACCAAGTTCTGCCCTGTGTCCAGGTCCTGCCCTGTGACCAAGTTTTGCCCTGTGACCAGGTCCTGCCCTGTGACCAGGTACCTCCCTGTGACCAGGTCCCGCCCTGTGATCAAGTTCTGCCCTGTGACCAGGTACCTCCCTGTGACCAGGTCCCGCCCTGTGACCAGGTATCTCCCTGTGACCAGGTCCCGCCCTGTGACCAGGTATCTCCCTGTGACCAGGTCCTGCCCCGGGACCAAGCACGCCGCTGGGCTGCCTGTGGGACAGTACACAGGATGTGGGGGCCACGTCCTTCAAGCAGCAGATATGGATTCTCAACATCTCTTCTGCATCGCTGCTGGTCTGACTGCCACATGCACAAACAGGACGGCACACAGCAAGGCATGGTGGGAACTGAGCCGAAGTCCCCATCGAAGATTCCCAATAACGGAGCCGAGCGAACCCGCACGCAGTTCACGTGAAACGTATTTTGGAGCCTCTCTGTAGGTCACGGTGCAGACTGCTCTGCTCTTAGGATAATTACCGTAAACACCGGCAGAAAACCAGGTCGGCCCGTGTCCTGCTGTGGCCGCTGTTGATTTTGTCACCACCATCCGCGTCATTCTTCTTATTACACTTGGGCCCGTAAGACCGAGGTCGTCGTTCTTCCCGGTTCCTGGCCCTGTGTCAGCGCTGTTCTGCACACGGCATTCGCCCCCGGCTGTGTGTGGCGTTGGGGCCGGTTATTCACGTCTGAGCTTCAGTTCGCTCACCTGTGAAGGTGGGATAATAACAGCTTCAACCTCGTTGGCTTCTTCCGAGGATTAAGAAGCTGCTCTGTGCGGAGCCCTCTGTCCTGAGCACGCAGCCCTTGCTGACGTCATGTTTGGTCGCCGGTACTCTGTGCGTCTCCGTGGTCTCTTTCCCGTGGGCCACCTCTCGGACACGACAACGCGCACCCTTTGGCTCATACCTCCTCTTGCTAAGTCGGCAGCTTCGGCTTGTTTTTAATTTATGTAAATGCGCTGGGCTGTGTCTGTCAGCGGGGCCGTGGGACCCAGCCCTGCTGTGCTGACCACGGCTGACCTCCCGGTGCACCCGCCCGCACCACCCCACACAATCACATTGTCTGGGCAGCGGATTCCTGACTCAGGGAGGGCAGGGCCCCAAAGAGCCTCATCACCATGCCGACGACGAGTAAAACCCAGATTATTTACAAAATCTTAGCATTTCTTTATTGAACCCGTCAAGGAACTGAGGTCACAAAGCGTTGGGTTTCAGAGAGCGCCACGGTTTCTCAGGAGACAGTCTGTCCCACGCGAGGCCGTGGGAGAAGGCGGTGGCCACCGCGATGCAGACAGAGTAGCGGGAAGGTGTGTCCGCCAGTGCCCGGTCCAGGGGCTCTCAGCTCCAAATCTGCCCTCAGTCCCGACTGTGGGGGTGGAGCCGGACCCTGAAAACCTCCATCCTCTGCCTCCCGGCACTCGACGAAGCTTGGGCAGGACACTGAAAAGGGCTTCTCCTCTTGCATCTGATGGGTTCTCTTGTGGGTCCTCCTGAAACAGCTCCTCCAGCACTTGGTTCTGAAGCTGGTGCCTGCCAGGTGTCGCGGTTAGACAGCCCAGGGTGGCCCGAAGGCTCCTCCGTCACCCCTCAGGTCACTTGCAGTAGGTTTCAAGGCACTGAGCCTCTCCGTGGACGGGGGGCTTCTCTGGGAATCCGGGTAAAGAACACGTGGAGATGTCATGTGCTAGGAGAGCTACACGAAAAGGGGGGAAAAGCCTCAAGCTGCAAGCATGTTTATGATCATGCAACGAAGACACTGTTGGGGACGAGTTTTCACACAGTGCCCAGATGGCATGTCCCAGGGACGTATTCCGAAGGGAGGTGGGGGGAGGGCGAGGATGGGGACGACGGAGGATCGGGCAGTTGTTTCTCGGTGCGTCCCACCCGGATTAGTAGGAACGCTGCTTTGGAAACTTCTAGATTAGTACACAAGGGTGCCAAACACGTACACACAGTGTAAGACAGGAAAAAACTAGTAAAATGGAAATGCTCAGCACACACCAACAACAAAAGACGAATACAAGTCACCTTTGCCTCCTGCAGTGACACGAGGTGCTCACAGTGGTGACCATCAGTGTCCAGACACTTCTGATGACGGCAAACTACGGCCTGAGCCACGCTGACCAAAGTGTCCACTTGCATCGCTGCTCATGCCATTTCAGCTTCTTCCCGAAGTCCCTCCAGTGTGGCCGGTTTTCTAGGGGACACCGCACCCTTTAAGGTCCCCCATAGGTAGGAGTGAAGGAGTGTCAGGTCAGGAGAATGTGGGGGAACCTCAAACAACGTTCTCGGATTTCAGATACCACTTCCAAAGGGTCTTGTGCTCCTCCAGCGACAACCGAGCTTCCGCCAGTGTCTGACTGTCCTGCCTGTCGCCGGGTGCTGATGGACGCCATCTTTTGAGCGAACGTCGTACGACACGTTGCTACTGTAATTCAGTTCAACTTTGAAAAGGAATCCAGAGACAACGCCTCTTAAAGTGTGCGTGCATCTTTGGCAGCCTGTACGTCATAGGCTGAGGCAAACAAGTAAGTGTATTAATAATCGTATGAACCCTAATCTTTCAGCACGAGACAACTGATACACACACGTGGGTGAAGGTAAACTCTGATGTTAAATGTGATCTGGGGAATAGCAACGCATGAGCTTGCTTTTCAACAGCCCTGTTGAAGCAGTGAAGGTGGCCAGACCTTAGACCCTCAATTCCATTCCCCACAAAAACAAATAAAAGTTTTTAGAGAAATGGCTGATTTGGTCCTGGGCAGGGAGCGTACAAACTGCTTCTGAGGTCTCCTGTCCATGTCAGTAAGCCTGGGAGACTTGAAAATTAAGTGTCACGTCACAAGGGGACAAGAACCATTTTTAAAAGGCCCCCGTTGCAAATTTGTAGGACAATCTGACCATTGAAAATAAGTGTGGGGTTTTTCCATTAGTAAGTAAAAACCCAAGAACTTGCCATGAAATTAAAAAATGAGAAGCAAAACTAACCGCAAACGCAAACAAACAATACTTTTTTTTTTTTTTTTTT
>PVJL010017652.1:0-17466 GCA_004026885.1 Lyroderma lyra
GGGAGGGAAATGCTTGAGGTGATGGGTGTGGTAATTAGCCTGACGGTAGGACGCCTGCCCAGTGTACGTCTATCAAACCGTCGCATTGTACACTCCAGGACGTTACAGTTTACTGCCAGCTATACCTCCATGTGCTGACCCAGATGTTGGGCGGGGTTCTCGCCATCCCTCAGACCTAGAGGAAGTGAGCTTGCACCCCAAGTCCACGTAGGCTGCATGGGGTGTGAGGTCCTTCCCATTACTTCTGATGGTCCCTGAGGCTGTGACCTCGGTGCCAGGGGCTGTCGCGGTGACTCCGTCTGTCTTACACGGCAACACATGTGTGGACGTACATGAACACGTGCGCATGCCTGGACGTGTGTGTGCGCACCGTGCAGGTGGATGTGCGTGTGTGCGTGAACGTGTGTGCGTGCAGGAACGTGTGTGTGTGCAGGAACACACGTGAACGGTACACACAGGGGGAGACTGCGCATGAGCAGGCACGCGTGCTCTCTCACAGAGCTGACACAGGCCATCCCTTAGGGTGACAGGCTTTTCTGAGTACCAGCGGCCAGAGGCAGATGGACAAGGGCGGCCACTGAGGATCTGAGGAGCATCTCCGAGTGCAGGGGGGGCTCTTCGCTCTCGACCCCCAGAGCACCTTCGCCTCCACCTCCCGACGTCTCCCTCCTCCCTTCCTCCTTTCTCACCCTTCTCTTCTCATGTCCCCATCGGGTTCCCTGAGCCCTCATGACACACAGCTGTTCTGATCATCAAGGTGTTCAGGTCTCTCTGTCGAGCAAGAAGGAGTCTGTGATTGCCAGCAGTTCCCGTGCTGGGCCAGCCTGCCAGTGCGGATCCCTGAGTGACATCTCACGCCTCAGCCTTCTCAGGACCAGAACCAGCTGCAGGCGCCGGGCTGCAGGGATCTCAAAGTGCACCGACGCGTTCTAGGACCAGGACCAGCTCCGGGGGCCGGGCCCCAGGGATCTCAAAGCAAAGTGTGCCCATGCGTTCTAGGACCAGAACCAGCTCCGGGCGCCGGGCCCCAGGGATCTCAAAGCAAAGCGCGCCCATGCGTTCTCAAGGGCCGGAGGGGCCGTCCGCATCGGCGGCTGGCGGGCCCTCCTGGTCAGTCCCCCGGGATGCTTTCCGGGCGACCCCCGTCCCCACACAGTTCCGTGGCCCGGGAAGCCCGTCGGCCTGTGGTGATGACACAGTAAGTGTGGAGTCCTCGAGGCAAATGGCTGGAGTTGTGGACAGTTGACATGGCCTCTCAGAGACGTCGAGGCAGCTGGAGGTGCTGAGCCAAAGCCTCCATGACGATGACGAGGGGCGTCATCAGGGCGTCGCGTTGTCCTCCGAGGGAGCTAAAGGAGGCAGCTAACCTCTGATGTTTTAAAGCCATTTCGTCATGGGGTGTCCAAACGTTGTGCCTTATGAAGGTGACACAAACTCTCCAGTTTCACCTTTGGCCCCTCAGAAGCCAAACTATCAAAATTATGAAGAAAATGTCCCATCCCACACGCTCGCCCCTTGTCAGGTTGGTGACGACAGCCCTGAGACAGGACACCGTGGGTGTGTGGGAGGGAGCAGCTTGCTCTGCCCTCCTGGGCTCTTCCAGCTGGGCTAATAATTAAGTCCACATGAGACAGATTAACGAGAGAAAACAGCCCAATCTAATTACGTACGTACATACAGATGGGGACCCCACACACGTGAGAGGTTCAGGAACCGAAAGGAGACTGAGGAACACAGGGCATTCTGGGCTAAGGCTGAGCTAAGCGTCACCCTGGGGCTTCAGAGGGGAGGAGGGTCACTCGCAGGGGGATGAGCAGCTCAGATGCGCAGCGATGAGACCTTTGCCTGCCTCTAGAGAGGTCATCGGAGTTATTTCCGGTGATAACTCTTACGATGGGCAAGGCCCCGAATTCAGGTTCTTTAAGGGGGAGGTAAAAGTTTCTCCCAAGCCCTCAGGGTCTCAACTGCCTTTGGGTCAAAGTAACGCACATGACCACGTGCACATCTAGGGGAGCCCTGTTCTGAACCCCTAGGAATCCTAGGAAGCAGTGATTCTACCAAGGACACAGGCTCAAGGGGTTGTTGGGTGACAGTTGTTCAGACGTTTGCAGAAGCAACTTTAAGACTTGCCGTCAGTGAGATCGACTTTAGCAAAGACCTGTCTGCACACCTCTGCCCCCATCCGCACAAAAACCGCTCATCTAATCGCAGGCGCTAGCTAGGGTGCCCGGTGTCCAGTCCTCGGTGTTCTCGGCGCCTCCTTCGTGCCCTTAGACTGAGCGTTTAGGGTCTGCTTAAGTGCCGGTTGTGTGCGGCTCGAACGCCGGCACTCACCACGTTCAACCAAACGCTCGAGCTCTTTTATGAGCATCTTCCCTTGGGGCAAAGGCGCGCTGCCCTCGGCTGGTTCTAAGAGAAGAGGTGAGGTTCTATATGGAAGCTTCCAGTTCCTCAGCGCCTTGCTGGGGAGTTTAGAGGAGTAATGACCCCCCTATCCACCCCATTAATAGTGGTGTGACCTAGTTCCTTCCCAAGAGGATCCTGTGTCAATGCCTTCCAATGACAGGACCAAGTGCTGAAATACGTACTGAATTTAGAAAATGTGTCGATCCCAGGGACACACATCCTCCAAGGGACCAAATGCTCATGGGGCGGGGGGCGCTTTTAGAGAAGGAGGCCATCACAGGCCACGCCCTGCGACCGAACGCGACCCTGTCTCCAACCCCAACAGCAAACCTCCGACAAGGTGCACGCGTGTTGTGTTCCTCCTAAAGCTCAGAAGAACTAGACAACTTGTCCAAGGTCCGCCAGCAAGTGGAAGCACCAGAATTCCAAACTATGGTCGTCCGAGCAGAACCGCTTGGTCTGGATGACCGGCTCAGGCTGCCGGAGTAGGTCGCACAGACAGAGTGACCGACACGGCACAGGCTTACTCCCTCTCCACCCGAGGCTGGGGAAGAGTCCCCATCACGGGGCCAGCATCGTCGCCTCCGGGAGGGCTCTCTTCCTGGCTAACGGACAGCGGAGCTGCCCGCGTCCCCTCTTACAAGGACACGAACTCTGTTGAAGCAGGGCTCTTGCATGTGGCCTTGTTTAACTTTAATCACTTCCTTAGGGACCCTACGCCCACAGCTACCTGTGGGCTTAGTGCTTCGACAGATGAACCTGGGGGGAGGGGGACACACACACGCAGTCTGTGCCACGGCCTTTCTACCACCTCACCCTGCCTCTGCGTATCAGCATACCCACTGACAAAAAAGCATTAAAATTTTAGGTAGTTGTAGTCACAACATCAGAAACTGGCTTAAGTATTTTCCGCCAGCAAATGTTTTCTCCGTTATTTCTGACAGACAGACACGGGAGACAGTCAGGAAGGAAGAGGCCAAGTTAGCACGAGGGCCGGTCTTTTCCGGCTGAGTTCCAAGCGCTACTCTGCAGCCTCGAGCCTCTTTCCGTCCTGCGTGTTTTGGGTATTGCCGACCTTCCCTCCGGGGGGACACCTGCACGCCTGCTCGGTCTAAGGTCTCCTCGGCGGAGCAGGGGGTCCTCATCTCCGTGTGAGCAACAGCAGGGTCACAGAGACGCTCGCGAGAGCAAAGGACAGCTTGGCCTTTGCTTCCCGGGGCCCAGACGCGTTGCCTCGGCTCGGTCATCGGCGGGGGCTTGGCTAGCCCCCAGCTCCGGCCACGCCAAAGAAATCCATTCCTCGCTCAGAACACTGGAACACGAAGCTACTCCTTAAAGAATATTGAGCCACAAATCCACGCAAGACAGGAACCAGGGAGAAATTGGACTGGCTCCCAGCTGGGAAAGACATCATCTTCCTTCAGTATTTAGATGCCCCAGCTGAGCTCAAGTCGGTGCACCACCCTCGAGGGGCTTCGCAGCACAGGAGGGACAGTGAAATACACTGGGTGGGGTATCGCACACCAACGCACTACCATGTGCCCGAGGCTCCAGGGAGGCAGAAGTGGGCAGGCCTGGCTGGCATGGATGATGAGCAGGGGCCAGAAGGCGCCCGCCGGCCTCGACAGCTCAGGCACTGGTCCGGTGCCAGCACTGAGTCACACGCAAAGATGAGCAAGGCACCGACGGCCTTTGAGGGCCCCTCACTCTAGTGGGGGCAGCACGTGGGCAACCGAGTACGTGAAATGCTGCCCCCTGTCCCGTGGGAGCCCAGGGCGCCATGAGGACAGAGAGCTCCAGGTGCCCTCAGAGCAAAACGGAATCTAAGCTCAGTTTCAAAACGCAAATGGCCACAAAGAACAGTTAAGACCACGGCCTGGAGCAGACTGACCGGGGTCCAATTTCAGCTCCCAGCACTTTTCAGGGGCACGGCCTTAGGCGTGAGGTAACTGACCAGGGACAAGTGTGACACTTGGAAGAGAGATGCAATACGTCCAGGGCTTGCGTCAGCGCCTGGCCCCTGGTTCCCACTGGGAAGAAGTGTCTGCGGGTGGGGCAGGTGATAAGTATCTTCGCCTGGGGACAGAGAGATCTGCTCCAGCCCCTGGCTCAGGGCGGAGGGGACAGGGGCCCTGGCTGAACAAAGTCAGCCTCGGGGCACGCCTCGCAGTTTAGAAGGACATCTCAAGTCCCTTCCAGTGTGGGTGGAGAGGTCGCTCCCTAGTGTCTTTTCTTCTTTTCTCTCTTTTTTAAAATCATGGTAAACTCTACAAAACACAAATGTTACCGTGTTAACCCTCTGTCAGTGTACAGGTCAGTGGCACTCACAGCTGTCACCACCCGCCATCTCCCAGCTGAAGCTCGGTACCTCGATGGTGTCCTTTGACGTACACGGCGTTTGTAATGCTGAGGGAGTCTAACGTCCTGTGCCTTCCTTCTGCGGATTCTGCGTTGGGTGGCCTGCCCAGGAAGGCCTTGGCTGACCCAAGGCCGCAGGGACCCACCTCTGTCTCCTTCTAAGAGTGCTGCCGTGTTTAGCTCTTATATTTGGGTCCGGGGCAAAGGAGGGGCTCCCGCCTCGTTCTTTCACGTGACACTGTTCGGGTCACATAAAAAACCCGTTCCCGTGTTTTTTATGTGCTGAATCTGCTAAATCTGGTCAGAGGTTTAGCAGCTGGAGCCAAGTGTGGGCCTTCTCCGACCCTTGCTTGGTCTCGGGTTCATCTTTTCTGGGGAGGTGCCCACCCCCTTCTCTCGTCTCGTCCTGAACTCACACCCTCTGGCAGGCCTTGACCTTCAACACTGGGCGGGGGCTAAGAGGAGAGAGCACCACCGAGCCAGCCCCGGGTATCACGGGCTGACAACTGCCCAGGTCATGCGTGCGCTTGTCCAAGATGGTGGCCACCAGGAGGCCAGTCTTCTCCATCCAGGCCCCCTGAGCCACGCCAGTGGTGACCTTTGGGGAGGCTGACCAGAGGCACTGTTTGAAATGAGACAGAAAACAACGGTGCTGATGGGACCTCTGGTCAGCCTGGTCTCAGTGGGCCAAAGTCAAGGTGTCCATAGGCACCTTTGAAACGGGACAGTGCCATTGTTTTCTGTCCTGTTTAAAATGGGACATCTGGTCAGCCTGCCTTCGGGCGCTCCGGCCTCTGAGGTTAGATGGGCACTCTCCCTGCCCACTGCCACCTTGGTGCCCAGAAAACTCCCTCCGGTCCGTAGCCGTCAGCCAGATCGCACAGGGGGCTCTGCCTGTGAACGCCAGGAGAGACACTTACAGGACTGAGGCCCCGTGACCTGGCACAGAGACTCTTTGAGAAAAGACACAGCCCGGTCACTGGAGCTGCCCCAGCTGCCCAGCATTTAGCCTGACGGCCAACGGGGTGATTTGCTTTAAGCTTCAGACACAACATGGCTCGGAACTTTCCTCGGAGCCCCTGAAGTCACTTCTTCAGACCAGCTCTGTTTGCCACACGGGATGACTTATTCATTAGCAAGGGTGAATAATGCCTAAACGCGCCCCTGGATTTTCCACACAGCCCTGCGGGGTGTGCACGATGGATGCCTGTGAGGGGCCTGATTCACCCCCGGGACTCATGATGAACACCTTCTCCAAGGCCCGTGTAACCCAGGCGGGGCGGGGCCGGGGGCAGGGGGCTCGGCACATTTCCAAAGGGTCTGGGTTCACACAGATCTCAGACGTCTCTGAATGATCCCCAGGCTGAAGGCAGAAGAACCAACAGTACAGCCTCCTCTTCCAATCCAGACAGATTATTTCTTTCTACCTTCATAATGGAAACCACAGCATTAAACTCTCACGTCGTTAATAAAATGGATCGTCACGAATAGATCTCAGTTTTGCCCTAACCATGTGCATCAGTCAGGGCTCCACCCAGAGACAGAACCTGTGTGTGTGCCTGCGCACACGTGTGCACACACGTATGTGTGTGTGAGTGTAAGTGCAGAAAGAGACAGACAGACAGACAGAGTTCAAGGGCTGGAAGCTCTTGGGCAGGGACGAACGCTCCAGCCCACAGGCAGAAGCCTCAGAAATGCTCCGACGGCCTTCTCGCGGGCACGAGGCCCGCCGCACGGCCCGGGATGACCCCCGCTCCTGGCTGTTGGTGCTAAATCAACATTCCACTTTACAAACACCGCCAGGCGGGGCCTAGACCCGTGCCGAGCCGGCCGGGCTGACGCGTAAACCCGACCATCGGCCCGTGAAACGCGTTTCTGTCACTGGGGAGGTGCACTCACTGTCATTTCCCAGATGAGGACGCTCACACACGCGCACACACCCGGGATGGGGAATCTGCTGGCCCACCCAGGGCCACACAGACCAAGTGGCTGAACCTGGGGAGGAATCGCGAGCCCAGGCCCTGGGCCAAACTGCACAGGACTCGGAGTGCCCCGGGGGTCTGCAGGCCAGGGCCGAGCACGCGTGTCCACGCTCCGCCAGGGACCCCACCGGTGTGTTCCTTGAGGCCATCCTCCCAGGTCTGAGCGTGTCTGCGTCTGCTTAACACGCCTCGGTGTCTCCACGGCACCTGCAGGGGAAAGCCCGAGCTCCTCCGCACGAAGTAGCAGGTCACTCTCGACCTTTCAGCCTCCTCTGGCACTGAGGTTGGCCCCCAGAGCGCGCCGGGCCCCACACCTGCCAGCCCTGCTGTGCCTCACGGCCTCTGCACGTGCCTCTGGTTTGCCCTGGAATCTCTTCCGGCTTTGACTTCCTAAAACGCCTGCTTCACCCTCAAAATCTGAAGTACCACCGCACCTGAGGAGCCCCCAGACCCTCTCCCCGCTCATCTCAGCCCCCATCTGGAGTGGATTAGGCACCCCTCCTTTATGCCCCACTCCCACTCCCTGCATTCCTCGACTGGTTCTATTCTTTTCAGAGCGTGATATAATTGTGCTCCTATAGTAACTGAGCCGGGATATTGGCGAACCAATTAGTGCACTGTCTTTCATTTTTGGGGGGAAGAGAAGCCAGAATTGGACAAACTGTAGCCCACAGGGCAATCTGGCCCATGGCCTGTTTTTACAAATAAAGTTTTATTGGCACACAGCTGTGCCCATTCATTTCAGTATTGGTCATGGAGGCTCTCATGTTCTAAATGACAGAGTGGAGCAGTTGTCCAGATGATCAGCAGAGCTCAGACCTTCGCATCTCAGGAAGCATTTGCTGATTGGCTGCAGAGAAACATCACAAAGAGGGTGCATTCCCTCCTCTGCCCGCCCCCCAGGAACTCGGGCATGCTCTCTAGTTCTGGAACTCCTTGCACCTAGGAGGTTAGCAATAGCTGTGGGGTTTTAAGGACTGCCTGGGAAGACCTCCACAACCCTGGCCCTTGCTAGGGGAAGGTCACCCAAGGAGGGGCAGATGCTTCACGGAGACGATGCTGGAGACAGAGCCTCAGACGGGAGGTTCCCAAAGTTTCTTCAGGTCTCTGCAAATGTGGTTGTCGCACTGGGCCAGTCCTGACTGACTCATCACCTGCAACACAATTCCAGGGAAAAGACTCCACAGAGCTAGAAGCTTTTTCTCAAGGACTTTCGGGTTCTCCGAAATCTGATGCGTGAGCTAGAACTCATGCTACATCACGCTGGTGGGGGCTCTGGAAACCACACACCAGAAGTCAGTCCTCAGAAGTGAACAGAAGAAAACCAGTATGGAGGCGCAGGGGAGAGAGGGATAGAGTCCTTCCTCCCCTCCCGTCTTCTGACACCACATCTATGGAGTAGGGGCCCCAGGCCCTGACACTGGCTGTGTAGCCAGAGGCCCCATGAGCAGGTCAGCCCCCCTCCCCTGCAAAAACACCTCAAGCCACAGTGACGGTAGCCAGGATCCAAACAAAAAGCCACTCGGGTGTCATTTCCCCCTTTGGAAAGTGCTCTGCCTCCCGGGTTAGTAAATAACTCGTGATTTCAAGTCAGAACAAGAGCTCCTGGGGCAGAAACCCCCTGGATGTTACCCGGTGTCATTACAGCTGTCCACCACCTTCCTGAGGACCCACTGTGGGCAAGAGCCACACTCACTGCAGGAAGGTCTTAGAAGGAGAGTTCAGCCACCCCTGGTCGGGTCACACTCCCCACGGAGAGGTGACCAGTGTCCATGTGGTCTGCCCTCTCCAACTGGGCACCTGTCGTGACATCTCCACAGCCATTTGCATGCTGTGGAGGGCCCTGAGAGGTGGCACCGCCCCCAGCTGCCAGCCAACGCAGAATTCCCCCAGGATTCCCAATCACACCCTGCGTGGTCGTTTGTCACACTGGTGCCATCTGCTCTGGAGCTTCTCTACACAGGGGAGTCTGACGAAGTCACATGCTGCCCAAGAAAAGGAAAACAGAGTCCCTCTTCCCTTTCCCCTTGGGAAATGAAAAACTTCCACTGTTTTTCCAAGACACTTATACCAGAGGCGCTGCAAGGGACCCAGGGAGAGTTGTCACCAAAGCGATTTAAAACAGCGACAATTCCCAGGGCGACTGGAATTGTAGGTGCAGGAATGACTGCTCTGCTCTCCAGAAACTTTTCAGTTGTCTCTGCTGACCTCGTCCCTTCCAGTAAGTTCATTATTATTACTGGGTTGGAGTTTTTTTGTTGTTTTGTTTTAGAAAACAGCTCAGTGTACTTTCGACAGTCATCATGGAAAGTTGGCACCACAGAGATTTCCTGAAGAAAAGTTTTTCAAAGGCTCATGTCCTCAAAATAAACACACACACACACACACACACACACACACAGATTTGCGGGAGGAAGAAAGGAACTTGGAAAACAAAAATATTGTGTTAAGATCTATAAATATATTTCTCTCTCTGGCACTCACTTGCCCCTCGCCATCTGCCATCACCTACAAGTTATTGGCTTTTACCACAGTGTTATGATTATACATGACAGCAAATACAAAACTTTTAACAAATTAACAAAGCAGAATTAACACAACTAATCAGTGAATGAGGAAAGCTGCAAATACACGCTCGAGTGAGTGGGAAAGGCACCAAAAAGCACGTCGATGTGCACGTGCTTAGAGACATCTTTGCATCAAGACTATCTGTCAGCTTAAAGGCACCGGCTGATGATCAATATCAAGGCACACGTCACAACTTCCAAGCAATTCCAGAGAGGATGACTACCGAGTCACTCATAAGTCACTCGACAGGTACATACAAGTTGCATGATGCTGGGTCCTAAGACTAAGCATTCTGCACTATCCATCATATATACAGCAGACTCTCTGTGAACCAGAACTCAAGCAACCGGCAACAACATCGAAGAAATAATGCTGCAATTTTCCGGCATGGGTGCCGGTTAACTGAGAGTCTACTTGCACGTATCCAGCATCTACCAATCCCTGTGCGTGCCGGTTAACGCAGCGTCTACTGTACGTGCCTGGGACCCCAAACACTAGCTCTTCCAACCACAAGGACCACATGCGAGGGCTGTCCAGAAAAACTCCAGCCATCAATGCCCCTGTGTTTCATATTACATGGCTGGATACTTTCCAGACAGCCTGCGTATACACTTGGAGTCAGGCCAAAAGTGTAGAGTGTACGAAGACACCTTGAACCCAAGAGCACCACGACCGACGCCGCGCTATGGAAGAAAGTGGGATCTGTGTGCAAGACTCTACGATCTAACGCCCTGGGCTGACCCTCCGGGACGTATGAGGAAGAACGTGCGTGATTCCCAAAGCCGTCTCTCTAATGCGACGGCGCTTCGAGAAAAGAATCTAATAGAAGACAGAAAAGCAAAATCAAAAATAAGGTCAAACCGTCGTGTCTGGGAAGCGTGCATCCGTGTTAGGCCTTGCTCACGTCTGGGGGAAAGACCTGACCTTCCTCTTCTCCTACTTCCATCCATCCACCCCTCTTTGGGAGACAAGGTCAGGGTCGGGTCCACGGCCATTTGCGGCCTTCGCCCTCCTCCGCGTCCTGCCTCTCCCACGGTCATGCCTACCGGTTTGGCGATCTCATTTCTAACTCTGCTTTCGCTTTTTCTCTTCCCTCCCTCTTAGATGCTACTGGAGTACGTTTCCTGTTCCACGTTCTCATTTTAGACATTTAGAACATTCAGCATTTAAGTCGCATCTGTAATTTTTTCTGTTCATTAAATTCCACGTCCCACTGGGAAACTGGGAGGGAGGAGCAACCAGGAGAGGAAAAGCATATTTCAAAGAAAGTGAAAGGAGAGAAAGCTGCTCTCTCAGCAGCCAAACCCCAGCCACACGCTCACGCGATCTTAATCGCGTTGAAGGAAGGCACCTTGAGAAGTCGCAGACACCCTGCGAAGGAAAGAGACACCCTTTGCTCCCAACAACACGGGGAGGGTGGGGTTTGATTGGGCCACAGCGCACCTGTATGCTAATTCTGACCTCTCCCTCCTCCACCTGTCCCCACGCCCTTTCGTACACATTGAAGACTCAATGACGTGGACGGAGGAGCCAGAACACTCCCTTCTGACTCCTTCCAGCCTGGCCCGGAAACCTCTCCAACCCCTGCCCATGACCTCACACTGAACCCCCCTCCCCGGTGCTCATCCTGCAAACCACGCCTTGCACCGCCCCCCCCCCCCCACAGCAGCCTCGGCGGTCCCGCCAGCAGGGGGCGGTTCCCTAGTGAGCCTCCGCTCTCCTAGCCAAGCATCTGGGTGTCCTCTGGCTGCTGTAACAGAGGGCCGGGCACACGCGGCTTAAATGATACACGCTTACAATCCCACAGGTCAGGAATCTGAAGTGGGTCACTCAGTTGGTTCCTCCTGGAAGCTCCAGGGATCCCCTGTTTCCTGGCCAGAAGGAATTTATGTCACTTCCCGGTCTGGCCCATAAGAACCTCTGGGCGACCCCCACACACTGTCTTCCCACGTCTGCTGGCTGCTAAGGCCCTAGAGAATGGCACGGCCATAGGACAAGGAGGTGGGGTGCCTGAATGACACTGTGGCACAGACTTCCTCCTCTCCAAACCCCCGCCATCGACTGGATTTTGCGTGAGTCATGAATAAATCCTATTGCACTAAGCCACTAAAATATTTGGGTTGTTTGTTAGAGAGGTTAGCCTATGATGACTAATCCCAACAGTTTCAGTATATGAATCTCAGAATTGTCGCATCCACATGCACAGGCACAAATGATCCTCTTACCCCACCCTCAGATTTTCTAGAACATTGCCTTTTGTCTCCCCTCTGTGCGGCGCATGTTTGGAGCCTAGACTGGCAGGAAGCTGGCTGAGTCACTGGGTGGCTGCCTCCTCGGGGAAGAAATCACCTGCAGGGTGACCCACATCTGGAACTGTTGACACAGTGCCAGCTTGGTCATGCTATGACATCTCCCTCGGGACTCTGAATCTCTGGTGGTGTTATTACGGTAACTTTTATTCCTTGCTCTACACTCTGACTTTCCAACCTCCTGCAATGGGCACGCAGGACTTGGGTGATTAGGGGAAACAGATACTTATTTTAACGTTTGAGAACAGAGGAACCACGAGCCATTTGAAGTCATATTCTTTATAGTCTTCAGCCTTGTGTTTGGGCGACATTCTCTCAGGAAATGCTAGTGTCATCCCATGGTGCACCTTATGCCTAACTTCACATCGATGTGAGCTGGTGAGCGTGCCACTTGGATTTTAACATGTGGCACCATATCATGGAATGAAGTGTTTATCTGTGCTTCCAGAATTTCAATCAGTATCACCAAAGGAATGAACAAAGTCCGATCATTTCACATATTTGACTACCCGAATGTCCCAGGAGGAGACATTATTAGGTAACCATTGTTCTAGAAACTTCTGTGCCAGAGATGACTGGGGCATTTTATACTTTTTCGTTTTGGTGAAAGATCTCATCCATAAGCTTCCACGCACGCTCCTACCCCCTTTTCCACGAGGACTCGGACTTCCCGTCCTCCGGGCGTGTGGAACGTGCCCCGTGATGGTCCTCCCGGTAGCTGTCTCCTCAAAGACCAGACCGCCTGCAAGCAGGACATCTGTCTTCCAATGGAGCATTTGTGTAACAGAAACTTGTGTGCTAGGGCCTTCTTAGGAACCTTTTCTAAGCATCATATTAAAGGAACGCTGTTAGAGATCTGAGCAAGGCTTACATTACTCACCAGCTTAGAAAGTTCTAGAAGGAGCCAACATGTGAAGATAGCTAACACCAGGCCCTTTCCACTCCCATGGAGGCATTTATACCCTGGGAGGATCTGACTGAACTTTTTTCTCTCTGATCTCTTGGATTTCCTTGTGGTTTGGTTTGGTTTTCCCTCTTTTCCTCCACACTGCCTCAGGATGATTTGTTTCTGGTATAATCTTAACTTGGGAGCGTCCTGGGTTCCCTAGCCGAGGGTTACACCGCAGGGGCTCCATGTCCCACCTGCACACGCGCGGTGCTCCCTGCATCTCTGCTTCACTGCCTCTCCCCCAGGTGGCTCGCAAATGTCTTCTCCACTCTTAACAAAGCACCCTCCAGCGGTGTACGTTCTGGTCATCGATGAACAAAGAGCGACACCGAGCAGTTAGGTGACACTCCTCGGTGAGGAGCACAGGGGTAAGACGTGAGCCCACGCTCACGCGCGGGCTGCGGGTCCCACTCCGATACCCAAGGAGACCTCCCACAAACACGTCCAGTCGTCCCAAACAGGAGGCCGTGGTATCGGCCCACCTGGACTCATTTCCCAGCCACGGGCATGTCCTCTGTGACCACAGCTACCCCAGGACCAGCAAAGGAGGGAGTCAAAGGTACGTCACTTGGACCAACTTTCTAAGAAAACTTCACGAAATGGAACTGCCATCCGCAGGGCTCTCCTGCGTGCACTTTGAACTTGCCTACATGAGGGAGAAAAGCCAACAGGGAAGTAGAAGGAAAGTTTGGACAATCCCTCCCCCCCACCTCCCTGACCTCACCCAGACATGATGAAAGCGCCGGTACCCGTGACTTAGGACACAAATGTGCTCAGGACCAACAGCAAACAAGAGCCCCTTTCCTGCTTCTGAACACCCCAAACACAGGAAGACCTACTTGTGTCCCGATAGGAAGAGGAGGGGCTGAGCTCATTAGCTGTTTGCAAGCAGCCTTCCTCCCCAGCCATCAGACGTGAGGAGGCAGTAAGTCAGGGCACCTCCCCAGGGGCCCGGGGTTCTGCACGTTACAGCCCCCGGATGATGCCGGCACCCCCAGTCCTCACGGACCACACTCGGCAGTACACGTTCAGAGCTGAGCTGTCCAGAGCGGTGGCAGCACCCGCCACTGAGGCTGCAGAGCACCCAAAATGCAGCTGGCGGCAACTGAGAACCGAAACGTGCTATAAATGCAGAAACCACGCTGGATTTGCATTTGGTATGACACACAGAATGTAAAAATCTCACATTTTTTAATTGTCCCATATGGCGAGATGATAATATTTTGGATATATTGAGCTAAATAAGCTATACCAGGGCTATCCGGAAAGTATCCAGCCATGTAACCATTCTCATTCTGGATTTTCTTTTTCTGGACAGCCCTTATAGGATTAAAATTAACTTCACTCCTTACTTTTTTCAATGTGGCCACTCAAAGGTTTTATGTTACAAGAGGGCGCACATCATATTTCTAAGCAACACTGATCTACAGAAGTCCTCGGGCTTCAAAGCTCTAATTCTTGGAGGTTGTACACAAAGGCCATTTCGTATCTGCCCCTTCCTTGAAAATCCACCCAAGTGATCAGCCTGCCAACCCACCTCTCCTCCTCAGGAAGCAGAAGAAGAAAGCCTAATCAAAGCCAGATACTCATTCGCCACCAATGGCCCCTCACCCTGGCCACCAGCTTTCTTTGAACGTTACCATGGTGGCCTTTGGCTTCACACATCCAATTCTCGGCATCAGAGGTCCGTCCTGATGAACGTGACCATTAAGTCTATCCAACCAAATAAGGTCAAAGCTCCGCGTGTGCTTGGAGTCCCAGGCTGATTCTTTGCTCGACCAACAAGACCCAGTCGGCACTTCCTCTGTACCGACGCCTTCCTGCGTCCCTCCCGGCGAGCAACGTCGCTCCCCTCGGCCGACGTGTTTGAAGTGGAAGGGTTGTTTGCTTTAGGCTTCGGGACAGGCAAACCTTTGTCAGAAGGCTCCGGAGGATTTGGCAAACAGGCCCACCCAGGACTCCCAGTGCTTGGGTAGCGCCTTGCAGAACACAGGGGCTGCGTGCACGAAGCAAGCGTTCCCAGGAGCGCTCACTCTGCGTGCGCGGCCACCGGCCCACTTGAAAACGTGCACGTGTCCGCACGGCCGCTGGGGTGTGGAGCCGACACGCGTCCGCCTCTCCCTGGACGGCCCTGGCTCCCTCCGAGGCTGTCCTCTCACGAGCTGGCTTTCTGTGACTTGACACCTCTGGATTCACTGTGGCTGTCATCCCTTTGAACTGCCATGTGATGAGACTGATGATTCACAGGCCGGGAGAGGCTGGGTCTCCGGGCTTCTGGATGTCAGCCACCCAACCAGGTTTACGATCGGAAAGGCCCCAGGCCTAGACAGTCCTGGGACTGCACGGGTGCATCGTGTTCCCAAACAGTGCTATGCTGAACTCCTAACACCCACCCTACAGACTGCATATTTGTGACACCCTCTCCCAAATTCAGCTGTTGAAATCGTAACCCCCATGTCACGGCATTAGGAGGTAGAGCCTTTGGGGGTGAGTAGGTCATGAAGGCGGGATCCGTGTTCGTACAAAAGAGACGCCCGGGAGCCCCCTCACCCCTTCCACCACATGAGGATGCAGCAGGAGGCGCCGTCTGCGGAGCAGGAAGCAGGTCCCCACGGGACACGGCACCCGCCGGCGCCTGGCCCAGGGCCTTGCAGCCCCGGAGCTGTGAGGAACCCATTTCTGCTATTTAGACACCACCCAGTGTGTGGCGTTCTGTTAGAGCAGCCCGGGAATGTGACCTTGTTTGGAGATCAGGTCTTTCCAGACATAATCAAACTAAACAGAGGTCCTTAGCGGGGGCCGCCATCCAGAACGCCTGGTGTCCTGATAAAAAGGGGCACTGTGGTCACACACCGAGGAAGAGCGGTACGAGGAGCAGAGGGAGAGTGCCACGTGAAAATTACAGTAGCTGCCCCACGCCAAGGACGTGCCGGCCACCAGGAGCGAGGCCAGAGGCCCAGGACAGGCTCCTTCCCCGGCAGGTCACAGGCCTGCTCACAGCTTGATTGCAGACTGTCAATTTCCAGAACGGAAAAGAATAAATTTCTGTTGTTCTAGGTACCCGGTTACGTGTGTCTCACACGGACCCATCGTGGAAGCAAGACCTCTAAGCAGCCATGGGAAGGGGGGTCTTTATCAGCCGCAGATACGACCTACGCGATGGAGAAATCTGCAGAGGGACAGAGACTCTGACTACCTACCTAATAAAATACTTAATAGAAGTAAGAAAAATTGTGTCGAGTGGTGTATTGAAAGGGACCCAGCAGACGCCCCATGCCCTAGTGCATCCTAGATGCAGGGAGGCTGGTCCATGGGCAACACTCAAGGCCATGGCTGCTCCTCTGGGACACGTCGTACTGCTTAGCACCCCCATCATTATTTTTTTAATTCAGGTGAAATTTATATAATACAAAATCAAGTCCTTGAAAGTGATCAAGTCAATGGCATTGAGTGCATTCACAGTGTGCAACTACCACCTCTATCTAGTTCCCAATACTTCCATCACCCCAAAATAAAACCCCATACCCATTAGCAGCCACTCCCTAATTCCCCTCCCTGGAAACCACCACTTGAATTTGTCTCCTTGGATTCACCTATTTTTGGACATTTCATGTAAATGGAATTGTATGATATGTGAGCTTTCATATCTGACTTCTCTGACTTGGCGTCATGTTTTCGAGGTTCACCCACGTTGTAGCATGGGTCAGTGCTTCCCTCTTTGTTATGCCTGAACAATACTCCGTTGTATGGCTACATCACATTGTGTTTATCCATTCGTCCATCCATGCACACGTGGGTTGTTTCCACCTTTTGGCTAGTGTGAACAGTGCTGCTATGAACATTTGTGTACAAGAATTTATACACAAGTACAGACGCTCCTCGATTTACAAGGGGCTCATGTCTTGATAAACCCGTCATAAGTTGAAGATGCATTTAATACACCTAGCCTACCAAACATGGCTCAGCCTCGCCCACCTGAAACGTGCTCAGAACACTTCCATTAGCCTACGGTTGGGCAAAGTCATCTAATCTAACACAATGAACACACTGTGGACCATCAGTCATTTACCCTCGTGATGAAGGGCTCACAGGGAGCTGTGGCTTCCTGCCCACTCGCTCCCCACCATCACCAGAGATGACTGGCTTGGGAAAAGATCAACATTTAAAATGTGAAGTATGATTACTACTAAATGTGTGTCGCTTTCACACCATGGTGAAGTCAAAAAATTGTGAGTCATGATAACGCAACACATAGATGATGCGCTGTAGAACTGTACACCTGGAACCCATGTAATTCTTGTTAACCAATGTCACCCAATAAGTCTAACAATAAAAATAAATAACCATCGTAAGTCAGGGAACGTCCACACTTGTCTCAACTCTTCTGGGGCATCTCCGTAGGAGCAGAATTGCTCTGCATCCCCATCATTTTGATTGTACAGCGAACCTTGCTGAGAAGGTATGTAACAGTATTTAGTGTTACATCTGCTCTTATTTTCAATATTTGTCCTGAATCTTTTTTAGATCAAGAGTCAACAAACATTTCCAACAAAGGGCCAGATAAGTAAATATTTGAGGCTTTGTTGCAACTACTCAGCTCTGCTTTGTAGCCCGAAGCAACCACAGACAACATGTAAGAGTGTATCACGCTGCAATACAACTTTTGTCATAAAAGCAGGTGCAGGCAAGACGCAAGACTTGGCCCTCGTCAATTGCCAGCTCAGCTCTAGGACAAGCACAGAAGGATGTGGCCTCCTCCAAGTTCTCTATCCCATGGAGGATGGACCTCCTCCAGCCAGGATAGCGTAAGCCAGTGTGAGAAAGGATAGGATAGGATAGGACAGGACAGGACAGGATAGGACAGGATAGGAAAGGATAGGACACGACAGGACAC